>JBBMKC010210297.1:0-13122 GCA_037834085.1 Bipalium vagum | reverse complement strand
TTGATTAATTCTATTTCTGTTATTTTTTTTTCACTATATTTTTTTCTTATTTTTTGAATAATAGAAAAAAATATTAAAAATCTTTCTTTATGAATAAATGTTATTGATATTGTAAAAGATGAAATTATAAATTGAATAAATATAATTTTTTTGACTTTTTGTATAAATATAAAGTTTTGATAAGATGTTTAATTTATTATATTACTCTTTGAGTAAATATTAATAAAAAATAATAATTGGGACAGAAAGAAAAGTGGTGATTGAAATTAGATATTCACGTAATCTTTATTAAAACCTTGAATATTTACAATAAATATATTTAAGACATATACTTTCTTTCTTAAAGATTTGAGAAAATTTTCTTTCGGATTTTTTATTATTATTAGGAAAAGTATAAAAAGAAATAGTTTATTCTGAAGAGATAATTTAGGATTAAACAGAAAAATTTGGAATACTCAAAAGTATTTTGATAAAAAGGAGAAAAGAAAAATTTAAATCATTTCGTTTATCAAACAAAATTAAAACAAACAAAATTGTCTCCAATTCTCATAGCCGAGTGTGATTGTAACAAGGTTTTAGTTGCAGGACCCAGATGTAAAACTGTCTGTTTTAATTACGCTTAAATTAATCAAAATTTATCAAAATGATAAATATATAGAAAATATATAACATTTTTAATTTAATTTATGTTTCTTGAAATTAATAGGTGAATATAGAGATTTCCAGCAATAATATAATAAAACTTCATTTCGAAAATCAGATTGAAAATAACTTTAGCGAAAATAAATTAATTAAAGCTTTATAATGAGATTTTAATTTAATAAAATGCTTATTCACTCTTAGAATATTAATAAATTTATTATGGAACATGATAAAGTAATTGTCATTTATTATTTTATTATATTCTTCAAATATTTATTTTTCTTGTAAACATGAATTATTTTGTGACACTTTTATTCATAATAATCTTTTATATTTTTCATTGTTAAATTAAACAAATATTTAAAAAAATGATCTTACTATTTTATCAACCAATCTATGTATATTTTCGTACAATAAATCAATAGTTTATTAATCTTTATTAAAATAAGTTATTTAGGTTTAATGTTGATTTAACAAAAACGGTCATTTCTAATGGGACACCATACGAGGGTGGGTTGAAAATTTCAGTGAATAAATATGAAAACAATAAAATTAAAAGATAAAAAATTATTTTTCAATATTGTGTTCCACAAGCTGAATACATTTTATTAAACTTCTCTCAAAATCTTTGCAGCCATTTTTGTAGGTCAATTTGTATAAGTCTGCAAAATAGCCAATCTTTGTTAAGCAAGAAAATTCTTCTGATTTATGAACAGACAAAAATCTAACGGGGTTTACAAAGGTTTAAATATGACATCGCGGTATTTATTATTTTACTACCCTCGCAATAGTTTTGAAAATATCAAAAGTGTTCTTCAAATTAAAGAGTATATTAAGATGAAGTGCAAAACCAATTGCGATTGGTTGGCTTTCATGTAAAACCGATAAGAAACATCAATATTTTATTAATTTAAATAAGAACCATTAAAATATACACAGTTTCCAAAGAAAAACTAGAATATTTTTTAATTAATATTTAATATTTTAAGAATAAATTTAATTCTGTAAATCTGGACAACATGAGCTGGTCAAATACAATTTAATGTCGTTCTGAATCATGAGTTTTTCCTCAAAAACTTCCTAATTTGTCATATGTATGAAAAAATAATTGTCAGTAGTCCAAAAATTTCTGACATTGAAAAGAACATCCATGTCTCACATTTTAGAAAATTTGCAATGTCATTTTCGAGAAATGTATTCTTGTATCGTTATGGAGAGAAACTTGTTCTTTTTGATTCGACAATGGTTGACTTATCCCTTTAACCCTTTGGTCCATTTCATTCATATGCTGGATCTTTATTTCAAGTGTAACGGTTTTCTTTTGTTTTAGGAAGCTGAAATGTATTAAAAACCTTCTACGCGTTACCGTTATTTTTTTTGTTAAAGTTTCTATTTGGGAAATGAAGTAGATCTTCTATATAATGAAACTAACTGAACAGTTTCATTAACATTTTACTATCCATTAATCTTTGATATCGCAATGTGTTCTAGAAAAAGAAACAACCAGACTTCAAAGCAACGATTTATTGCGTGCCATTTAAATCAGGTGGCACCCACAAAAATCACTGTACACATTGCTTTCCACAGTTCAGATTTGATTAATTGTTTTAATTATCATGAAGTGCTGGTTTACTGTTGTGCTTTTAATCTTTTACCTCTGGTACTGAATTTACCAAACATCCACTGTACTACATTTTCATTAGGGATATCTGCACTAAACGTTCCCTTCATTCTTCGAACTGTATCAGTTGTTTTTTACCTCTTCTGAACTGAGCCATAATCACATATATATGATTATGAAAAATATAAAAATAGCAAAAATATAAAAAAAATAATTATAATTATTAAACTCATGCCAGAATTTCAATTTTATACTAAATTAATTATATATTTTAAACAAAAATGAAATATGAATACTTTCACATATTATGATCAAATTTCACTGAAATTTAATTTAATTATGGTTGCAAAGTTACCGGCCTGTCCTGAACTGAATGTGTCAAATGTCTTACTATCTTTCTTGGGTAGTGGGTATAGTGTAAGAAATGTATTGCAAAACTTTTGCTGAAGCAAATGATTACTGAAATGTGAATATAGATTTAAAACAAAAAATAAAAGTAATAAATTCAAATTTTTATTATTTGTAACTTAATATTATTAAATATAAAATACATCAAAAGTAATCATTTTTAATTATCAACGGTTATTGTACTACGTGAGAGGTCTGGGAATAATCTTTTTCTTGAAGAACATAAAAATTCAAAGTTAATTCTTTTATACATCTTTATTTATATAACATTTTAAATAAAAAAATAAAAAAAATAATAAATAATTTACTTAGAATATTTTAGGCAAACATCTTTTCTCATAAATCTTTCAGAAAAATGTAAAAAATATTTCATGTGATATAATCATTTTTATAAATTTAACGTTTCTTTAAAGGGATTAGGAAAGGATCATGATCTTTTGTTCTTTTATTATTGCAGCTTAAATATATGAAAGAAAAGCTGAAATTGAAATTTCTCGTACGGAATTAATATCTTCTTCATAAAATTTTTTTCATTTCCACTTAAAGGTAATATATATTTTTATTGTTTTAATCTTCAAGAATGAAGATAAATATAAAAATAAATTAAATATTATATATAATTTATTATTTACAATTGTGAAAAATATTTTTTATTTTGTAAATTTATATTTCATTGTGCTCTTTTTTAAAAACTTTTAATTAATATATATTTTTATTAACCAAAGAAACAAAGAAATATTAACAAGTAACCAAATTAAAATTTTTTATTAACGATGATAATTTTTATTATATTTTAAATTGAAATTGTTTATTTTAAATGAGATAAAAATATCTGTTGTTCTCAAATCATTTTTTCAATCAATTTTATTGAATATTTCTTCAAAAGATTTTAATTAAATTTTCAACTTTTTAAAAACTTTCGTCATTTTAATTTCGTTATATTCATAAAGTGAGTTCGAGAACTTAAATAGAATTATAAAAAAAGAGTTTCAAAATTTTTAGAAATTTTTTTTATTTAATTTAAATTAATGAAGAAAAATAAGAAATGAATAAATAAATAATATAAAATATTTAGTTAATTTTTTTCCTAAGAATATAATGTATCCTTATAAAAGCCTCTATGAGATTATTAATAATGTATAAGAGAAAAAATTTTAAAAATGAAGGTAAAGTTAATTAATTTCATTTTTTTAATTGAAAAAAGATGAAAGATCTGTGGGAAAAATGAATGAATTAAAATTAAATATATTTAAATAAAAGCAAAATTATTTCACAATATTTCGTTTATATTTTCTTAGTATTTACATTATTTTATCATAAATAAGGATAAATTTATCATTATAATTAACTATACATTTTATATGGATAATTATTTCTTTTTTCAAAAAATATTTTCTCAATTATCCTAAGATAAGTAAATATATTAAAAAAGAAAAGAATCGATTACAGCTGGTTATTTAAAATATAATTATTATGACTGAATTATAATGCAATAAAT
Organism: Bipalium vagum; assembly: GCA_037834085.1. NCBI lineage: Eukaryota > Metazoa > Platyhelminthes > Tricladida > Geoplanidae > Bipalium > Bipalium vagum. Next base: position 8,953 of record JBBMKC010210297.1, on the reverse strand, counting down.
GAGATAATTTCTAATAAAAAGTAAAATATTTCAATTTAAATTTTAAGAAAATGCTTAAGTTATTGTTCATAATTATTATTTAAGAATAATAAAAGTTCATTTTCAATTAAAATTAATTTTCTAAATATTTATTTTATATTATCGCTATTATATGTATTGGATCTATTGAATTTGACGCTACAATTTTAATTGATTTACAGATTAAATCAATTTAATTATGTAATGTCCGAATTAATTATTGGTTGTTGTAGTGTCAAATTAAATTGATATTATATATTGATAAGTAAGCAACCAAAATAAGAACAAAATAATTTTTTTTATTTATTTTTTAAAATTTTATTTAGTATTTTAGGTTTATGCACTTTTTCCAACGGTGCTCGAACTTATGGTAATATTAGAAAAAACTGAATGAATAAAATCTGTCAACCCCAAACCCGTTCAATTAAATCTGACAACACAGTCGAAAAACCAGTTAAATCTGACAACCTCATTATGTAATCAATTTAATCTCACAACAATATTATACAACCATTTTAATCTGATAATACTGATAAATTAATTAAAACAAACATTTTTAAAATTTTAACAATAAGAATATTTCATTAAATGAATTTTCTTTGACCAAGTCTAAGAACATAAATTTATTGATAAAATGTTCTCATTTTCTTCATCTATCCCTTGACGATCTTTATTTTTCATTTTAACTTGTTATTGTATCTTTCTACATTTTCTTTATGAACGCCAGTGTTTAGATCAAAAAATTGTACTTATGGAAATCCGTATTATTTTTGTACTCAGAATCTGTCTAACCCAAGACGTAGTAAGAATAAGCTTCATCTGTATAAATTGTTGATCCAAACTTGACCACCTTTTCAAATAAAGAAATCAATTGTGGTTCATTTTTCTTTTATCACATTGCACAGTTTGACCAGAGCCACATAATCTTGTGAGATTAGTTATTCAATGTTCTGTGATCTATAAACTATTTTTTATTCCTATTATAAATTATACCCCATTATACAATCTCTCAACCACATTATACAACCAATTTAATCTGACAACTCCGTCACCTCAGTATCGTCAGATTTTATTCGTCCAAGAAGCTTTTATTATTAGGTTAAACATACTCAGTTATTTGACTAATAAAGTCGACGTTTGACCGTCACCTGTTTCTTTAAGGCCCTTTTTTGAAATCTGAAAACAAAAAGATATCAAACGGTGCTAAATCTGAAGAAAAAACTGGATGTTGAAGTAAATTGTATCACAATTCATGAAATATTTGTTAAGTTTTCCAGGTGCTGAGTAGGTGCATTGTCATGATGGAAAAGCATTTCCTCTTCAAATAGGATCAAATGAAATGCTTACAATGTTAAATATCTCACGCACTTGCACTGTTTTTTCGAACGCTTGCAGTGTAAACTCGATCTTTTTGGTTAATTGATTTTTTTTATCTGGTTATTTAAAATTTTTTTTATTATTATTATTTTTATTTTCATCATATTTCAAATTTAAAAGAGAACTCTATTTCAAAATTAATAAAACTGAGAAAACATTAAATATTAATAAAATATTATTATATTATATTTGAAAATCTTTTTACATGCATATGTAATATAAAACATTCAATCATATATGAGTGGCCACAAAGGAATTGTTTAGAATAAATTTTCATGAAAATAAAAATAAATTTAATGATATGTTTCATGTTGAAGAGAATTTCAACCGGAATTTACTTTCTTTAACGCCAATGGCAGTTTAGGAAGAATCCATCAATTTTAATCATAACAAAGGGTTGTCAAATTAAATAATCCCTAAAAATAACGGCTCTTAATTAATATTAACATCTTTAGGAGAAATGTTCAATCAATAAATATTATATAACTGGATCATTTCATAACAGATGAAACTGATTTTTCATTTTATCTTATCATTATTTGATAATTATATATTGCTTACGACCCTGAATTTACCCAAATAAATATAGATAAGGAGATGGGAAAGTTTTTGATATTCGAGTGTTAAAACTGACATAATCATAAACTTCGATAGAAAAAATAAATAAAATATGAAATTTTTTCTTGAATAATTTATTATGATTATAAATGTGGCCTTACACCGACTTCATTGTGTTACAATAAAGAAACATCAAAGAGATGTGTTTGCAATTGGATTCTCTGAATTATAGCATGAACATACAAGTCTTGAGGACAACTCAGGGTCTTCCGTTAACGTCAGTATTAAACGTTAATAATGAAGATGTAAGTCTTCACCTGACTTATCAGCTAGTGACTTCGTTCTAGTCACAACCATAAAAAATAATTTACATGGTGCGAGCTGAAGAATGTTAAGCTACTTGAAACAGTTGATCGTGACAAACACAATCGTACCTAGAGCACTAACGTGTTTCGAAATTTCTGATTGCTGCATTCCAATTTGAAAGTGATATTATTTTATTTATTATTTTTATTCCGATCATTTGGAAAAATCAGTTATTTACATCAAACTTTTAATTAAAATTTATATGAAAAGAAATGCAATATTCTTCGATGAATCCAGCGAAAAAAACGTAAAGATATCAATTATGGACCATCAACTGACCATTCCAAGGATGATAACGAAATATTTTTTTTAGCCACAGATGAGGAAGAAAATACGAACGATAACAATTATGTTTTTTTTCCTTCAGAAATTTTGTTTCATTTCTATTCTATGTTATCATCCAATTTTGGAGGTTGTATAATGGTTGTTCTTGCAAATTATCTATAATTCTACGCTCCAGGTCTCCAATATACAAATGTTCCTATTTATTACATTTAGTTTATATACAATATTATGTTAGTACCTTTGGATTTACTGCCATAATTATTAGCAAATTCTTATCGATGTTGCTCAGATTATTTTAAGCTGCTTTCATTTACAGTTATTAAATAATTGTAATTATTATTAATAATAATCTGATATATATTATTCATATTTTTTCAAAATGTAAAAATGTCATTTTCTTGGTGAAATTTAAGAAATATATCGTCAAAATAATTCATATATATAACATTTATATATAGACGTTTACTTGCTAAGTGAAAATGAAGTATTTTTGGCATTACAATCTAATGGGTTATGAAAATTCAAACATAATATAATGCTCATTTTTATTTATCCAGAGAGAATAATATCAAATCTTTTTCTTTTCATGTAGGTCTATTTATGAATGGAGTGGAAAAATTTTTATTACCTCCATATTATTTTCAATTTTTTTTATTTATTACTAAATTATCTTTAATGGTAACCTTATGTGTTTTAATTTTGAAAATTCGGTTGTTTTTTCCCAATTTTCTCAAATTTCCAAATAAATATTTACACAATTCTCGACATGTATCTATTTTTATTTATTTTAAAAATCATGATTAATATAAAATTATTTTAATAATATTAATTTATTTTTAAATTAGAATATATAGATTATATGGATTATAAACGAAATTAAAATTAATCGAATTTTTAATCTTTAAGTTTAAAATTAATCGTTAATTTCCGCAGCCCTAGTTAACATTTATAAAACTAATAAAAATAGTACATTACAAAACAGCACAACAAAGACAGTATCACATATCAAATATATTTTAAGAAAAATTTACTTTTATAAAATGAGAAAAATATTTTTATTTATTTGTCTATGAGAATTAAAAAAAAGTTTTCTCAATATAATAAGCTTTGAATATAACTTTTACCCTTTATCACTGTTTGAATGCGCATTTCAAACAGCATAATTTTTATTCGTTAAGTAAAATTCAACTTGAAATTTCATTTAAGTTTCTTTTCCTTAATTTAATATTGTCTTTTTATGTATATTTTAGTTTGAAAACAAAGAGAATTTTTGATAAACTTAAAAAGAATAAAAAATCAAATGATCGGTATTTTCGTAATAAGAAACTTTTCACAATAATTATTTTTTATAAAAAGACAAAAAGTTATTTATAAAGAAACAAGTTCAGTTAACTTAAAATCAATTGAATAATCGATTAAATGAATTAATAAAATATTATTTTATTAATTACCATTATCTTTCTCGATTGACATTATATAATTTGATGATCTTCTTGAAGCCTCATTGAGAGAAGAATTCATATTCATATGATATCTAAAATAAAGTTTGATAATAAAGAGGCTTCAAAATATTTAAGAAACATATTTTAATACATTAAAAAATGATTTAGTATTAAAACTGCTTAACAAAATGTTTTCAGAATTAAATAATAATTCAGAAAATAATAATATTAAAAAAAATATAAAAATAAAATGATAATAATAAATAAATATAAATTAAATGATAATAATTAAAAAATAAATATTTATTTTAAATAAAATATATTACTTCATTGATTGAGCAAGAGCTCTGAACTTTTTTTTCATTGATCTTGAAGAATTAATTGAATTTTCCAAAAATTCTTCATTGTAAACATCATTTGATGATGGTAAGCTAAATTAAGGAAGAATTATCATAATCATTATTTAATCAAAGCTATTTATATATTCTTTACTCAATTAACTAATAACAATCATAATTATAAATAATAAAAATAATTCCTTATTAAGAATACCAAATTGAAAATTTAATAATTTTATAAATTATCCTTAAATTAATTTAAATTGATTAGAAAATGAAAACCGGATATTAATATATAAACTGAAAATTGAAAAACCAATGGATAATTAGAGTTCTTTCAAATTAATTAAAAAATGATAATTAAGTTTGAAATAAAGAAAAAAATTACATTAAATTAAAAAAAAATAATTTTAAAATCAATAATTTTAAAAAAAATATTCTTAAGAGTTTCATGTATAAAAATGTGTTTATTATATGAGTGTACTTTTATTTTAAATATGTTGATAAACAAAGATATGAAGTTTTCAATGCTTTATGGAAAAAATTTTTTTTCAAAATTTATTTTTCATTATTTGATAATTAGTAAATATTTATAATTAATAAAAATGATAATTATATATATATATATATATTGATATATTGATATAAATCTCTAAGTACGTATGAAGAACGAACGGGAGAAACTTTTATAAAACTTTAAAACCATTTAAAATATTGAAAATTACACTTTCTGAGTAATTAATAATTGTTTTATTAAGTTATATTTTTTAAAAATTTATTTTGTATAATTATATTATTAAGAAAATAAATGCATCTTTTATATAAACAAAGTTGACAAAAGACTTTTAGTTAACAAATTTGTTTAAACACATAAATTGTTTACCATTTGAAAGCGCAGAAATTGATTTATATCCATGGATTTACTGCTGCTATTACTAATTTATAATTTATTTTATTTTCTAAATTAATGTTAGATAGATTCCAATTGCTTTCTATGAGTTCAAATTGGGCAATAATGTTGCGGAGTCCAATCGTAAAATTAATAAAACATTCTTAATGAGTACAGCAAAAGTGTGCACCTAGGAAACAAGTCACAAAACTTTTAGGACTGATGAGACCCTCGGATTTGATGCAGGACATGGACATTCCTCCGCAGTATAATGATGAATTAAAGATTTTGACCAAGGGTGATTCACATACAACGGTTCCGAAGCTAGCCAAGAAGCTAGGGGTCAGTCACCCAACAAATTTTCACCCCAATCAACTTGAGTATAAAAGGAAGGTCAGGTAATAGGTGCTTCATCTGAATGATTTTCAAAAAAATCGGCGGTTATCACATGGATATTGGCAAAACTCAGCATCAGCTGGGAAAGCCCAGATTTTATCAATAGTTTGGTGACTAAAGTTTCTTAAACCAAGGAAAAACTATGACATCAAAAAGATATTGTGAAGAGGTCTACAAAACATAGGGGAAATTGCAATTTTGTTCTCCATTTTAGTCAATAAAAGAAATTCAATAATTTTTGAGAATACCGAGCCGAGAGTTTCAAAAATATCTGTGTAGAAGCCGAATAATATTCTCTATGGAAAATTATCTAATCCAACATACTAACTGGATTTATTGCCTACTGACTCAGTTTTTTACCACCTTCCCAACTTCCTGAAAGATAAAGTCTTTCACAAAAAAATTGTTATTTAAAATGTCTTTTATGATTTCAGAAGACGGGAACTCTTTTTCATTCAAAAACTAAGTGTAAATCATGTTTGCAGAAATGTATTACTCATCAAGGATTACATTTTGAATAAAACATTCACTTGTCGTCTGAGATTTTTAATTATACATTTATCGATTAAAAATGGCAATTATTTTCTTACTATTCTGACTCTTTTAGTAGGTTTTAAACATACAACTCGTGTCAAAAGAGGGATCATTAGATAAGGATAAGAAATTATGTATTTATAAAATAGTCTAAGGAAATAAATAGTAATTTATTGATAAAAGAAACTTGTTATGTATAAGCTATAATAAAAAACAGCAAACTTTAAAAAATTCTTTCCTTGTTACTTATGTTAATTAATAATAATTATAGTCTACTGACACAGTGATATGAAGGTAACAGAAAATAATATTCTTATTAAATTTTATAAAAACTGTAAAGTTTTAATATTGAACAATATTTTCCATCTTTTTCAGTGTTGGACTATGAGAATATGCAAAATTAAAAATATTTATATATCTTTCGAAAAAAATCTTTTTAACAATGAATATAAATTAAATAAAATAAATAAATATTGCAGCTATAAATATTCCATTGAAAATTGAAGAGCTTATTCAAACCAATCTCAGTTTCAATGAAAAAAATTAATGAACATTTAAAAGAATTAAATTAAAAAATATATTTACTTATATTAGTCTAGAATATAAATATAGATAAATCAAATTTGAAATATTCTCTACTCCACTATTTATTTATTTTTATTTTGATTTATACTATACGTCTAATAATAAAAATAAGAAAAATGAGTACAATAATCAGAATTAAATAATTTTAGACCTTAAATTTAAATTATTAAAGTAATTTTTTCAAATTTTCTTTTCAATTTTTTAGCAATAATTATAATAGAAAAAATAATCACCAAAGAAATAATTAAATAAATACAATATTTTCGATTATCCATAATTAAAACATAAAAATAGCTTTATTATATTTTTATTATTCAGGGTTATTGTTATATTTAGAACCAAAATTTAGTCTCAACCATGTTTAGAATGTGAATATGAAAGTGAATATAACATTTAATAAATAAATGAAATAACATTTAAACTTTGTTTTTCTTTTTTAACTTTATTAATTTCTATTTATTTTTTATCCGTCTTCTATATTTATTATTCATTTTATTTTATCTTTTAAAATATATTTGCCTATAATATTATAAACGGTTTTAATAAATTTAAACATGATAATCAATGAAAAAAGATGTTTTTTAATCAATTAATTTAATGATTTGTATGGAAATTTACTTCTTTTATATTTTATATTTATATTTTCTGTCATTTTTAATTCATACCTGAAATTAGGAAAGACATGAAATATTAGACGATTATTTCATTTTGAAAATTAATTTTTGAGGAATTGTTTATCATAATTTTTTTTCTAATCAATAATAATCAGTAAATTCCTTGATAAATTAGAAAATGTTACCGTTTTTGACTATTTAAAAAAATTAATAATTAATGTTAATTACTAAAATCTAACAAAAATATTAATAAAAAGATTTTATTTTGTTTAAATTAAATCAGGTTTGAAATTGTTTGACTATGATAATGTGTTAGTTTAAGCACGATCTTTTGTTGATTTAACAACGAGAATATTCTTGCATGTCGAATTAACTATTTATAGGATAACAGCCTCAGTTAATAAAAACAAATTTTATTACAGAAAATAAACTGTCAAATTTTATTATTTATTTTCACAGAAAGTGTCATTTTGCTTATATTTATTTCGTGTGCCATATATTTAAAGCTTTATTCAAATCTTTTAATTCATTTAGTTAAAACACAAATTCATACTCGTTTTCTTCGGAAACTGGATTATTTTGATTTGATAATGAGGTTTCTATCGCATTTCGTCGATATAGTGAAGAGTTTGAGGGATGGCTATGCATGAGACTTCCTTTATCTCTTTTTCTTTTTATGGATGAAAATCGACTAAATCTGGTCAGCTTATCTGAACTGAATTTCACAATAGAAAATCAATTATAACTTCATATATCATCATTATTTTAGTAATTAATTCAAAAAAATATATCTCATCCAAATGATATTTTTATTTAACTCATTATTAACTTTGGATCGGTTCTTTTAAAGAAATTTTATTCGATTATTTGCCTGTTGTTTTACAAAATATTCTTATAAATTTAAACAAATCGAAATATTAGATTACTTTTGAACGAGCATTAACTCCTAAATTAAATACATGAACAAATTTTTTTATAACAAAATATTCTTAAAGGTAAATCAAATAATTAATTAAATTTATTTGTAATTTTTTTATATTAATACTTATAATTATATAAGAGATTATATTATAACCTAGAAATCATCATTTTTATTCAATATTCGATACTTTATTTATATTCCACGATTTTTTTTGGACGAACAACGTGTCTTTATTATTTGTATAGTTATTGTCTTTTAAAATATTATTATATATTATTAAAATATTATTATTAGTATATTCAGAGGTATGTTAACATAAAAATAATATTAGATATGTTGGGTTTTGGAGCAATAATAATGGTAATAGTAATTATACTAATATTGAAAAGAATAATAATTAGTAATAATAATAAAAATTAATTATATTATTTTATTTGGAAATTTAATAATAATAATAATAATTTTTAAATGATAATAATAATAATAATTTTTGAATAATATTAATAAGAATATTTTAAAATTAAGGAAAATAATTTTACTAAAAAAAATAATTTTTTTTGTGTCATTTTTATAATGACAAAAGCCCGCCATGGGGATTTTTCGTGGGATCAGGCTAATGGATTTCTTGA
>JBBMKC010210286.1:0-13123 GCA_037834085.1 Bipalium vagum | reverse complement strand
TTGATAATAATATATATTTATAATTAATTAATATTGATAATGTTATATTATATATTATTTAGAAAGAAGTTCATTTTTTCCGTATTCCAGAACTACTACCGATTTTATTCTTTGAAATTCTTCCACATAGTCAATGCATAATTCACATATGTTTTCTGCACAATTGAATCGACTTTACAATATTCTCGCCCAAAAATCCTGGTTTTATTGACTAGAAAAAGTTCTGTTACAAGAGGACAACGGTTACTGGGATCCCGCAACAGAGCAATATGACAGCTTGCTGCCTAGTCATCTAATGCAACCAGATTTTTACACTATTTAACTCAGATGAAATTACATATGTAATAAAAAATATCGTATCTACCGAGGAACAATAGTATTTATTTCACTGTATTGCATCTGCGCAAATTTTTATTATTAGTATCAATCTTGAAAATCGTTCTGATATTTCGACATCATGCATGTAAATTTTTTGTCATGAACATGATGACAATTCATTTGAATTTAGAAGAGGTAAAACGAGGTTTCGATCTATAATCTGTTTTACCAGTTAATGTAAACTATCAAGAATTAACTGATGCTGCAAATAGTCATTTTGCAGGCATTGATAAACGTCACTACGATCAAGGTAACAAATTGATAAAAAACATTAGAATAAATTTGTTGAGCTAAAAGAAAAATTTTGAACAAAACATTTTCTATTATTATTTTTTATATATTTATTTTTTTATCACTACACTTTCCAAAATGAGATTTTCTAAAATGCTTATGTTATTTTATAATTTTCAATTTTTAATTTATTGAATTTAGTAATAATTGATTAATTTTACAATAATCAAAAGTCATGTGCAAAATTATTTTTAAAATAAGTGGAGTTCTTAATTTAACTTGTATTTTGAGTGCGCTATTTATTGGTACTACAAAATTTTAATAATTATATTCTCCTACCCCTTCCATTCCTGAAAAATCAATTTGAGATATTTCGCCACAATAAACGGAATACAAACAATAAATATTCCCAGAGAATGTGCTTCTATTAGAACCTTATTATTATTATTATTATTATTATTATTATTATTATTATTATTATTATTATTATTATTATTATTATTAATTAATATTATTATTATTATATTTATTATTATTATTTTTTTTTATTTTTATTATTTTTTTAATTTTATCATTGTGATTCCTTTTTTTATTACTTCATTTTTTTATCATTTTTATTTTTATAGTTGTGAGTTGATAAAACATGAATTATTTATATTTATTATTTACCTGTATAATAGTAATATTAACAATAAATCGTGTAAGTATTAAGAGGAGCACAATAAATTCATTCCATTTAATAAATATAAAAACAATTAAAAAATGTAATATTTCATTTTCTAATTTATTTGTGTTAAAATATTTACTCATTTTATTAATAGCATTTTTTATAATTTATGTATATATAGTAAAATAATGAGAAGAACACTATCAATTTTCGTAATCAAGCTATTAAACCTTATAAAACTTATTAATGAAATTTATATTATAATATTTGAATACTATCTTGATAGTAATGATCAAGTAGACTTATAAAACAATGCTAAAGGAATTCAAACTCTCAAAGATAATGAAGGGAAATTGACTAAACTGATATCCCAAACCTCCCGGGATTCAATATGTGACAAATTAGTTATTACAGAAGACGTTATGTCAATTAATCTATAGCTTAAATAATTTTATTTGATATTTTCAAATTTTATTGGTTCAATAAAATTCTAAATTTCATTTTTTAATTCTGTAACAGAAATTTATCTTGTGCCTTTACTATGGCACTTGCATCACTAATTAAGATTCATAATAACACCAAAAATGGTGATAAATTTATTATGCTTATCATACGTAGTAATATTATTATCATTATGTTTTTATTATTTTATTATTTTATTATTTTATTATTTTATTATTTTATTATTTTATTATTTTATTATTTTATTATTTTATTATTTATTATTATTATCATGTTTATTTTTATTATTATTATTTTATTATATTATTATTTTAATATTTATTATTATTATCTTTTATTTTATTATTATATAACAAAATTGCTATTTATAATATTTTAGATAATACTAAACTTTAATGATCTCAATTAGAGAGAAGAAATGTTATCTTTCGATGAATTGAACCAGTAAAAATTGTTATTGTTAATTTAAAAAATTAAATATGAAAATAATAAATATTAATAACATCAAAACAATTTTAATACACAAACCCACATTCATTTATATGAAAAATCATTGTGGGAAGATTTCATAAAAATGTTTAATTTTAGCTATTTAGTGTTAGTAAGAAAGGTTCCGTTTCAATATTATTATGAATACTTTTTTGCCAAGCTAATTATTTTGTATGTCAAATGTTTTAATTTTTCTTAATTCATTTTCTATTATGTTTATAATATTTGGAAAATTTATTTTGTTTTATTATATTTCCAGAAAAACTAAATCTTCTTTAAATTATATAATCCTTCGTATGTTATAGAGGATCTCAAAAAATAGTCTTTGATAAAGCATTTATATTAGGGTGAGTCATAATTTTTAAAGGTCTTTATTAACAAAATACGAAAAGCATGTGCAAAAATAAAAAATCAATTCAATCTTCTTCCTGAGTTCAACCAGTTTTCAGTTTTCAGTTTTTGGAAAAAAAGCCAAGCTCGGCCAAGAATCTACGGCTATTCGTTTGCGGAGATGTCTCGACAGCATGGCGCAACGGATTCAGAATAGGAGGTCTTTCGGACCTGGACTCATCTTCAAGACTGGTGTTCTCTTGTTTGAAACGCCGAAACCAAAATTCTACTGTTGATTTTCTCACCGTACCTGTTCCTTCCACAAAAATTTCCTCCATCGTGGTATTTGGTTCAAATTCTCTTTCTCAGCAATATCTAATAACTGCTTGAAGTACAATTTTTATCCATCTTCTAAAACAATTATATAAATAAAAAAAATGGCATAAAATAAATGATAATATGAAAGCGTAAAAAACCGATAAATAAAAATGGGCAGTGACAAAGATTTATTGATTGACAATCATACACACATGTCAAACTTTTAAAATGTATAATTCACCTTAATAATTTATGTAAAATATTTTTATACCATGAAATATATTTTACATGTAATCACTGAATAATAACAAAGCATTATAAAATGATAATTTCATTATCTTGTTTGAATTAGCTAATCTGACTCAGCATGGAAACCTCACCATTATCCAAATCAACACTCACCCTCTTGTAACTAAATTTACCAATTCTTTTTTGAAATATCATCCAATCTGCCGTACCTCAAAACCACTTTAATTTCTAGTCATGAACCTGGTGGATCTTTTCATATTGTATAATTTTCATTCAGAGTATAATAAAAACATTCAAATTCGTACATGACGTAAAAATGTTCATCTAATCTTTCTTGGAAGACCAGAAAACATAAAAGTTGACTTCTTAATTGATTGATAGTCTGAACAGCATCTTTTTTGTGCCATGATGAATATTTAAAGTGAGTATTGATCAATGATCATGAAATGTTCTAGGATTTATAGAATAAATTGTTTTATAAAAACGCTGTTTTTGGGACCCCTATACAAGGGCGAGGCAAACAAAAACAAAATAAATTACCTATAAAACGCAATAACAATAATTAAAATTGTATTTTTCAATATTTGAAGACCCTACATAAAAACACTTCCATCCGGTGTTATCACTTTTCTAAATTGATTCCTGTGAAAAGCAAAATATTCTGATTTAAACCAATTGAGAACTGCTTTGGAATAAAAGCCAGATCCCACAGTAAAAATAGTAAAAATATAAATATAAAAATAAAATATTAAATATTAAAAAATAAATAAATAAAATATCCTACAGTAAAAATAGTAAAAATTAATTAATTAATTACTAACTAAATTTGTTTAAATTCTTTATTTAGATTGAAATATATTCCAGAAAAAGTTATTCAGTCGCATACAAAAAGCAGATCATGAACGAAATGAATCATCTTGGATTGATTCCGTCTGTAAGAAACTAATTTAGATGAAAGGATGGTCCATTGTTTGAAAAAGACTTTATTCAAAATGCTTCAGCTGTGGAGATTTCAAGAAAAAGGAAATTTGGTGGCGCCACAGAGACTAGTTTATTAGATTTGGAATAGATTATTATTAATTTCATTATCGAAAGGCGTTCTCAAAAATTTATTGCTACAAGGAAAGATGACTAAAATGTGGCTGTTAGAAAAGTTGTTGAAAATGATATTGATATTAAAGACTTTTGTACACCTGGCCATTGGCCCCAAAATGTTTTGGACAGAAATAATCTATCTTTAAGAAAATTGACCGCTCTAAATAAACTTTCATCTGGAGCTATTATTAATAGGTAGTTAGCATACTTTCGATGGCTTGGCATTGATTAATGAATAATCTTTACATTTATCTTCAACTTTTTTCTTCTATTAATTTTTTTTAAATTAATGCTTCTTTTTCTTTAATTTTCTTAATAAGAAATAGAAATTATTACAATCCACAACCGAAATATAAACCATTATACCAAATAATAAAAGTTTTGCAATACAGTCCTCTGGCTTGTAATAGGGGAGACACGGTATTATAATTATATTTATAATTTTTGTGTCATTGGATAGTTTAAGATTCGTTGACAAAAAATTATTATTTTTACAAAACTTCAATCTGAATGATTAATGAACATTTTTCATTCAGTTAATCAGACAATTTAAACAAACAATTTTATTTAATATAAAATGTGGAATGCCATTCTTCTTTACCAAAAAATATTTAGAAAAGATAAATTTCAAATTTTAAATAATTTTTTCAATGATCAAAAAACAAACCCCAAACAGGACCAAAATCAAGTCCAACAAACGAAAACTCTATCGAAATAGACTAAAAACCATTACTGCACTTTTGCAACAAAGTATATTTCATGAACTTTAAACATTGCCAGACATTATGCCAATTGTGCTATTTTGCATTAATTAAAACAAATAAATCAATGCATAAACGGAAATATTTATTAATTCACCGCCACTGACACCAGTTGCAAAATGCGTGCTTTGAAATGTGCCTCGGGAATTGTGGCACCAGAATTTGGGTTTCATATTAAAAGGAAAATGACTGGAAATGTCAGAACCAAAAAACAGAAAACCTGTGGATTAACCAGAAAAAATAATATAAATATTTTAAGTATTTAACAACAAAAAAATTAAAGTTAATTAATATAAATTAAGTCAATTATCCCTGTCCATTTCAGAATATTAATCTACAGAGTTGTAAACAATCCAATTAAATTTTTTAGTCTTCAGTGTACAACGGAAAAACGTATATCAACTCGTTTTGCTCAGACTGAGGAATATTGTTTTAATCATTGAAAAAATAAGCGATAAATCTTTAATGGGGAATTTTATAGCTACATTTTAATTCAAATGGAAGAATTTTATTTTTCCCTTTAATGGAAAGTTTTTCAAATATGACTACATTATAACAATTGGTTTCGTCATTATAATGTAAATGTTTTAATCATTAGTTTTTTTAATTTTTTAAATTTGTTTTAAATTATCAAACAGAACTTTTAGATAAACAAAATTGTGTAAATATGTAAGAGGTTTTCAATTAAAAATATAAATGGTGTGAATTTAGATAATAGTATAATCATAAAATATACTGTGTGCCAAAATTATTCCTCCCACCACCTTGAAAACGACTAATAAAAGCATTCGTTTGATAGTTATACTGAATTTTTACTGCCTCAGAAATCATCATTTATATACGACTCGTATATGGGTAATGCATATTGATTTTAAAAACACATTGATTTTTATAATGCATAAAATTGTAATATTATGTACCGTGAGCTTAGCGATCTTGAAAAAGGAAGAATTGTTGACATACTTGAAGCTGGATTTCCCATCGTTGAGGTTGCACTCAGGTTGTGTATGGACAACAAAACTGTAGCATATTGGTAGAATAGATGGCAAAACACTTATTATCAGAATTCTTTTAACTCCACTAATTTGTTCTAACTGGTTAATTTGGTACAATGAAATACTTCATTGGTTTATTGAAAGTTGGCAGGTGTTTTACGTGACTAATCATGATTCTGCTTGGTTATGCAGCATGGAAGAGTTCGAATCAGACGGCAAATTACAGAACGGTTTTCGGATTGATCCATCGTACAATAATACCAATCTAGTGGAGGCTTAATTATGGTGTGGGCTACCATGTTTTCTCACCAATAAAACCTTTGATATTGATTGTTGGGACTTTGAATGGTGAGAAGTATACCAAATAAGTCATTGAGAAAAACGCTGTACCTTTTATGAAATACCACAACAACTTATAGTTTCAGAATGGCAACGCACATCCTTGTGTTTAAAAGTTTCTATAACTGCTTTAAACCAAAACAATATCAATACCATTCTGTGGCCTTCGCGCTTTCCGGATCTCTCCATTATAGAACATATGTGGGATGAACTTGGCAAGAAATTGCAAAAAGAATATGCGGAATCACCTGTCTACCTGAAATCTTTAAAATGTCTACTAACATAGTAGTGGAACTTCATTCTTTTTGAAACAATCAAGTCATTGTTCGACAATATGCAGTGCAAATTGCCGATTACTGAAAAAAATTCTCATCATACATCCTACTGATGGAAAGTTTACCAATATATTTTTTATGACATTTCTATGTTCGTTTTTAACAAAGTTAACTTATTAGGAATTGTAAATTTCGAATTATTGATTTTTAATCATTTTTCTAATTGGGGGATAATTTTGTATTATTAATGATAATAAATAAAACGATTATAAATTATAATTATAATTGTTTTATTTTAAAATAAAGCATAACTTTTTATTATTTATGGAAATTTCGAAAACGATAACGAAATAATTCCAATCTCCCTTTAGAATCGTCTTATCTAATTATAATGACTCATGGAAATTTTATATTCAGTTTATTAAAACAAAAATTATTAATAAATGATTTGTAATTCATGCAGTTATTATATTTATCTTGTTATTCTGTCGAAATTATCTAAAGCTGGCCTCTGGGTAATTTCGCCCAAAAAAAAGATTGTTAAACAGCATGTAGAACAGCACCTTGTGGGGCAGGCTTTTGTCAATCAAGCAAAGTCATTTTGCAAATTATGTTTCACTTAATGAGCGCATTAACAATTCTTTTTGTTACCAGCAGAAATTAATTAATAAATTATTAATGCATTCTTTCGAGGGACCTAAGTACGTAAGTAAAAATAAATTACATGATAAAAGTGAACGGAGTTGGTGATTTAACATTTACGTAAAGATAATTCTCGATTAATTAATAAAATTTTATTAAATAAATATTTCCACTATCCTCAAACGGTGACTTTGATAACATTAATTTTTCTATGATTTTTGTCTATTGAAGTGAATGTCTATCTGCATTTAATTATGTATTATTTTGTTTTAACTTATTCGTTTTTTGTGTGTGCAAAAATTGCATGTATTTAATGAATGGTCTTTAATTATAATTCCTTTTAATATTATTGTCAGTTGAAATAATTAAATAATAAATATAATAATATTAAAAATAGTGGTTTCAAAATTAATTAAATACTTATTATTATGTTATTATTTGCTAATATTTTTAATCATTTATTATATAGGAAATTATTTTAATTAATTAATTTTTATCTTTTATGATAACTTTTGTAAAAAATACTAATTTTGGTTTAAATATTTTATAAATTGATTACAATAAAAAATTATTGATTTTTAATTTCGAACTCCGATTTTTTCACTTAACGTGGAAATAAATATAATAATTTAAATTAATTATTTATTTAAATATGAATAAATGTATTTTTAAAACTTTAAATAATTATTTTAGTTTATGAAACATATATGAAAGGAAAGAGTTGATTGACACCAATTTGTGGTTTTTCCGGACTTCACATTTAAAATTTTTGTAGTAATATACTAAATAATAATACATATATCAAAATAATAAAAATTATATGATGTTAGGCACCTTAAGATTATTCAGAAAATTTTATTTTTATCCACCTCACAATAAGTTATTTGATGTCATCTTGGAATATATATATGTATAGCTTCAACTAACCGGCGCATCGGGGATAATCGATCCAACAATCAATAGGTTAAGATAGAATAATAATAAAAATAACCTTTGAAGATTAATTTGAAAAAAAGACGCACAATATTTCTAACCCCCTATTTATATTAAATATATTATAATTAAATTATTGTAACTCACAGTGAAAAGAGTTTAACCAAATCACCGCTGTGTTTAAATATAGTATCAATCAATCCTAATATTTCATTGGTAATTCTTCATTGTCACTAACAGCTTAATGTCTAGAATATTTGACGTGTATCAGCTTGGCTGGGACATAATTTGGAGAACTTTCTCATTCATTTATTTTTATTAAAATATGAATAATATCCATAGGCACAGATCACCGTCGTAATTTGTTAAAAACGGCTACTCGAAACTAAATTATTTTAATGATTTAAATAGATCAAATACCGTTTAAAAAGCATTATATGAATTTAGTAGAGGTATTGTAGTTAATATTAAAATAATATTTTCCAAAAAAATTAATATTTTTTGAAAAAAATTTATAATTAAAATAACAAATTATAATTAATAATTTTAAAAAATTTCCTAAATTGTTGAAAAATAATATTTCTTGTTTTTGTGCTGTTTCAAAAAAGGCAATTAAGTTTCATTAACCGAAACCAAAGCTAATTTAAAATTACGGCAAAATGAATAGGTTAATTAATGTTAAAAAGAACTGAATAATTTAATTTAATTTTAAATTTCAATATTTCCCTATTTAAAATAATTTAAAAATTAAAATTACAATAACAAACGCTTGTAAAAGTTGAAATATTTGGGTTTTCAGATAAATCGCCAATAAAAGTTTTTGTAGCCCGACATTTTCTGTAAAAATTTTCCGAAATATTTTCATTTTAAAAAACGTCAGCCAAAAGTTTCATTCTATGATCATGTTTAATAAGAAGTCCTTGAAATTATTGACACAATCTATTTTTTATTAATAAAAAAAAATCCATAAATAATAATATTGATAAATTATAAAATGATATGATTGATTATTTTAAAAATTATTGATTTTTTGTAAAATTACTTTTTACCTAACTACCCATTTTTGGTTTTTTGTGTTTTTTGTTATCTAATGGTACTGAAAGACTGAAAGAGGAAAACCTTTTTCGAAAACAAATTTTAAAAATTTCTATTTATCCTTTTTAATGGGGAATTTTTTTTAAAGCAAAAATTTTCACTGTGTTTTTTATTTTTTCCCCAGTCTTTGAATTTCTTGACTTTGTCTAATTTACCACATTCATTTAATTTCTCTAACATTCCCTTTGAACTTCTCTAAACCACAGACAATTGAATAAGATTAATAACTCTATTCAAGTTTCAAGAACTTAATTACAATGCTCTGGTCTGATGAGGTCTGTATAAGCCTGTTTGGACATTATTATCATTATGTTCGCAAACTAACTGGTGAAAGGTAAAACGAAAGGTTCACACAACTCACAGTGTAGGACTTAGACTTCCTGGTGATATTGCATTAATGCCAATGGTCCGGGTGAAGAAAAGATTTTAGAGAAAAAAACAAGAATGTACTACAAGGTGTACATCGACATACTAGATAGAAAGCTGCCAAAATCTTTGGAAAATCAGAACTGTAATATTTTCATGAAGAATTCCGCACCCTACATGTTTCAAAAGTAAGTAAGAATTGGTATAAAAACCATAACTTAATAACTTTGGAGTGGCCAGGGAATTCCCCAGACTTAAATCAATTTAAGGACATATGGAAAAAATGAAGGAATTGGTTGCCCAAAGAAGTTTAGCCAACCATCAGCAACTAAAAGATTTAATAAAGTCCGTTGTCCGTAAATAAATTAACGGCAAACTCTATGCGTATGTGAATTTAATGCCAGATCGACTGAAAGCCGTTATCACTGCCCGTGGAAGATCAACAAAATATTAATTTGGCTCAAATATGATTTTTGTATTTTGTAAATAAATTACCATTGCTCTTAAAATTGATTATTTGTATCAAATTAAGTAAAACTTAACAGATAATTAAAATTTCACAAGATGCCTCCAACTTTTGCACACCACTGTAATTTATTGAACTTTTAAAATAATGATGACTTTAAAAATTAAATTTGAATATTTTAACAAAATTCACATTTCTAGTTATTTATTTTTGTTAATATATTGATTTCCCCAAAACAATTTTTGATTTATTTATTTTATAATAGGATCAATTAACAAGAAAAACAAAAAACTTAAAAATATATATATGAATAAAGCAATTTAGCCATATATGTTTCAGAAGCGATACTGGATTTTTTTGTTAGGTAATGGAAAAATAAATAATAATTCCTAAAAGAATCTTAGTGGTTTTAGATTTTTTATATTATTAAATATCTGAAAAACACAAAAACTTTTATAAAAAATTTTAAAATTTATTTTAAAAATCTTTTTTTTTTAATTTTTTATTCAAAAAAATCCAAAAGTACAGAAAACTAAAAGAAAAGAGTTAAATAACGTTTAGTTTTCCGGTTGTTTTAATGAAGATAAATAATTATTAATTAAAATAGAATTAGATAAAAAGTATTTGTGACAGCAGGGACCCAATCAAATAAATCTATTTTAGACTAAATTAATAATAAATAATTAATAAATCAATAAAATCTTCAAAATTTGAACAAATATATAAATTATTTAATATTTCTTATGGAAAATTAAAGAGAAACGGAAAATCATTTTCACTTTAATGTTTACTTAGACATAATACTTATGTCTTTTGCTGTCACTTTTATAGACTCCTTAGCAGAAATAATTTGAGAGATATAATGAAAAAGAAATAAAAGGGAATTATTTTTTAATTAATTTTCAGAATATTTTAATTAAAATTAATTTCTCAACAATTATTTACAAATCATTTTAGATATTAATGGTTACAAGATGCATACATTGCAAAAAGTTCATTAATTTCTGTATAAATACATTGAGCTCTATAATTTCCTTTAACAATATGGATTATTATCATTAATAATTAATAGGATTCCTTGAAATATCCTAAAATAGTTACATTTAATGAATTTAAACAATCGTCATTTTCATGATAGCTTAATATTTGACAAAAAATTATTTTTAAAAATTAAAACTTTCCTCATAATACAATATGATAGGAAGAAATTTTAATTAATGCTCCTACTTAATTATCTTAAAAATTATTTCAACTTATATTTAATAATATTTCTGGAGATAATTTTCCTTAATAATTATGTTCACAACATTAATGGAAAATGCATTTAAAAATTATCAACCTTATTTTTTATTTTGTTTTAATAAATACTTAAATGAACATACATTTTAAAAAAAAGTCTGATAATATTATTATATTTTCATTTAATTGAAAAAATAGATTTATTAAAAAGGTTTTTTCAATTTCGATCGAAAATTACTTCAAATTAAATAAATTAATTTTATCATATTTTTCGGAAAAAACTATTATTTGTTAGAAACATGGAAGATATAAATTGATTTATTATTATTATTACTATTATTATTATTATTATTATTAATTGCTATTTATTATTAATATTAATTACTAAAATTAAAATTAAAAATATTATTATTAATTAATTAATATTTTTTATTATTTTTATTATTATTATTATTATTTATTGATATTAATTATTAAAATTATTATTATGATTACAATTATTATTATTATTATTATTATTATTATTATTATTATTATTATTATTATTATTATTATTATCTTACTGTTTTATTATATAATTGTTCTGAAATTATATAATAAAATTAATTTAAATTAAATCAGTAAAATGAAAGTTAGTCCCAGATGGTGGTTATCTTTCTTAAGGTCGATGCTAATGATGATTGACTTAAGAGGCGATCCTCAAACAAAATATAATAATTTAATATTTCGAAATTTTCTTACCTACGGCAAAATAGTTAAAATTATTAAATTAATTTGAGAGTTATCGGGAAAGCAATTAACCAGTCTGATATATGATTGCAGACCTTCTAACGAATAGTTATTTATTATCGTAATTGAAGGATAATTTTCAAATGTGCCCTTTTCGACTTTCAGCAAAATTTATTTCTATTTTACATGATAAGGCCTTCTCTCACTCGAATAAATGGTAAAAGTCTTAAGTATTCTCTGATGGCACTCCTTACGATAAATTTTTGGAATTTATGGACCCATCTTGCTTTCAGCATCCCCAGACTATTTTTTGTCAAATTTCTCGGAAGATGTGAAAGATAATCGAATAAACATAAATCAAGTTATTTTTAATTTTTATGGATTTACGAGTTCGATATGATGGATTTTTTTCTGACTTCATAATTTATTTCTTTTTATTAAATTTTATTTGTTGTAATTTTAATCTTTAATTAACCAATCAACTTTCAGTAATTAAAAATTTGGCGTTTTATGATGAATTCCACTTATTATTGAATCGCAGCTTTCGATAAAGAAATAGAAACGTTTAAATAATTCATAAGAAAATAATTAAAAAGTGATTGTTGAAGTTATGTATTGTTTTAATGATGAAAATTTAATTATTTGAAGTATTTTTATTTTATCCTTTGTCAATAAAAAAAGTTTTATTTATAAATATATTTAATTAAATTGTCAAAAATATTTTTATATCATTGACAGTTTTAATATAATCAATCAAATTCATAAATTTTGAACATTTTTTACTCTAATTTGTTTTGGGAAGTTTTTAATTATTTTAAGGCAGAATTTAATTCAATAATTAATATAAATAAAAAATATATTGATTTATCTTAAAATATTTTATTAATATTTTAATAATAATATTGAATAATTTTCTTTAAAAAATCAATTAATGATCAAAAAATTATTGTAATGATATCTTTGAATTTATAAAATTTTAAATAGAAAATTATTTATTATTTATTTATTATTTATTTATTATTTATTTATTATTTATTTATTATTTATTTATTATTTATTTATTA
>JBBMKC010210275.1:0-13123 GCA_037834085.1 Bipalium vagum | reverse complement strand
GGTTTAGATAAGTATCAATCAAGATAATAATTTTTGGTTTTGCATTAAGAACCTATACAATGTGCGGCACCCCTGAGTATCTGGCGCCAGAGATCATTCAAGGTAAAGGTTACAACAAAGCTGTCGACTGGTGGGCTCTCGGTGTGCTAATCTACGAAATGCTTGTTGGGTGGGTAATTTTAATTGTTTTCATTCACTTGGAATAATGGTTATCATTTTCTGATGCATTTCTCTTCGTAACACAATGCAATGTACATCACCAATTGTTCACTAATCTCAAGTATTAATCAATATTTGTATTACGCTTGCTATATGAAAATTTATTTTTTCAGATTTGCTAATACAAATATAAAATAAATAAATATAAAATATCGATGAGAATATTTCATGTTTTTCGTCTTTTGTTATGTAATGTTGACGACATAATGAAACAAAAATCGTCAATGTGAAGGCCATCGAAATAATAAGGGATTAATTACATTTTTAAATATTTAATTAGATATGTGAAATATAATAATTTTTTTATTTTATTGCTGTTAGGGGAAATGTCTTTTGAAATTCGCTGAAAGCTTCATTGTTTCTTGTTTAAGGGTTCTTTAGCTTCACAGTGCACTTTTTTGTTATTGTCTCTTCAGAGTTTTTTTTGTGGTCAACGTTTTGTTTTTGGGAATATTTATAATTTAATTAATTAATTTTTAAAATTATTATTTTATTATCATTATTATTGTTACAATTATTACAATTATTAATATTAATTTTAATATTTTAATTAATATTTTTTTATAAATTATCATTATTAATATTAATATTAATATTATTTTATTAATATTATTTTTTTAAATTATAATTATTAATATTAATTATTTTATTATTATTTTTATATTTTTATTTTAATATTATTATTGTTATTATTCTTTAAATTTTATTAATTGATAAGTACTTATTTTTTTAAAAAAATATATTACTTTTTTATTTAAATATGCGAATATAAAAAATATTCACCAATTTTCCTTTCTAAAAAAAACGAAAATATTTTTGAAAGATTTTAAAGTATAAAATATGACTTTACCCCCGTTAATTATCAATCTTTATCTTATGCATAATAATACGTATTTCATTATTGTTTATTATATATTTTTATTTAATATTATAAAAGGAAAATTAATAATAGTTGATTTTATCGATTGAAAATTATTTATTAATTTTTCTATTATTGTTCTGAGATGATTTTTTTATTATTCACATTGATCTTCATTGTAAATTTTATATTTCCTCATTTAAAATTTCATTTTAGACATTTTTTGTTTTTATGTTATTAAAAATAATAATAATAATTAAAAATAATAAGATCAATTGACGAAGTCATTTTTTGCAAAGAAAAGAAAACCGTAAAAATATTCAGAAAAATATATTAAGAAAAGTAAAAATTTCATTTTAAAGTATTTCTGAAGAAAGAAATTTTTCAGTCACACAATAATCGATAATATTATTTTTCTATTGTTCTTTGGAATTTTGCCTACCAATTACCTTTTCTCTTTTGTCTTAAGGTATAATATCGTCACCATTGTCATCTGCTTTCTTACTCCTATGTTGCATTACTATTATATATTATTATAATAATATTATTATATTATCACCTGAGATTGATTGAGAATCGAAACAACCACTTCATTATGTTTCAGCGTTTTTAATCTGGAAACGAGGGGATATTTTATTGTCATCATAGATTTGGAAGAAATTCCATTGTTATGTTTATAGTTTTTAAAATTTTTCTACGTTATTTTTAATTGTTTTGGATATGTGAAACAGAAATTAAAAAAATACTAAAAGTAATATAAAAGAATTTTTTGATATTATTGTAAAATAAATAAAATTATTTTTAAATGGTTTTGTTAAATTTTTTATGATTGGTAATTATATTATTTATTTATTTTAATTGTATAAGATATTTTTAATAAGAATATATAAAATCAGAAATGCATTTCTTTTTGCAATTGATCAACGTTACAGTTTTATTTTATTATACATTTAAACAATAATTTATTGTTCTAATTCTTGTAATGGAGAATAATCAATTTCAGCTGAGAGTTATCGTAATCAGATAAATCTTGAAATACATTTTATCTTATCACTCAACATTGGCAAAAAGGCTTCAAAGGTTGCTAAAACACTTAAAAAATTTATTTATTCATTCATATAATCATTTATAACTCAATAGTAACACTACTATAAATAATAATTTTAATAATTACTTCATATAATTATGTGAATTAAAATTTATTTATTATATATTTTTAATTAATTTTAATTATTAAATTAACATTGTGAGATAATTTGAAATTAGTCTGGGGATGTAGCTCAGCGGTCAGAGCAGTCCATGTACATGTGAAATTGAAGGTAATTGAAATCAAGACTCGGGTCGGCTAAGGATATGAATGTGAGCTTTAAAGACAGGGGGTGTGAGATAATTTGAAATTAGTCGGCGGATGTAGCTCAGCGAACAAAGCAGTCCATACGCATGTGAAAGATCCTGGGTTCCAATCCCAATTTTCAACTTAACAAATATATTTTTGCTATATCTACCAAGTTATAACAAAATATTTTATCAGATATCTTTATTTATCAACACCAATTTCTTTATTGAAATAATTATATTTATTTATTATTCTTCAATGTTAATATTAATCGTAATGAATTTACTAAAGCCTGATGATGATTACAAATTCAATTTATACATTGTTTTAATTTTTTCAATTATAATAATTGTTCCAAATTATCTTAATTTTCTTTCAAATAATTTGATAAAAATAATTATTGATTGACTGTGTTTTAATTATTTATTAAAATATCACTATCATTTATAAAATCAGCGTGGTTTTCAAATAAATTAAATAGTATAATAATATTATTATGTGGTAAATTATAATTATCAACGAAGAATTAGGAATGCAAATATTTTTTTTTGGAAAAATAAATCGAAATTTAAATCAAATATTAAAAATGTTAAATGCGTTCTTAATTTTCTATTTTTTAATAAATATTTGGCTTCTATGAAAAAGCTGGAGAATATTTCACAAATTCATTTCTGAATACAGTGGCAAATCTGTGTTGGAAAGTGACTTATTATAAATTATTATATCCTCATAATGAAATTATAATTAATAATTTTAATTGATTATTTATTATCTTAATTTATTGTTTTACTGATGTAATTATATAGTGTTGAATGCAAAAGCTTATTTTCTACATAGTCAAGAAGAAACGTTGTTTTAATGGTGTTATATTGTATCGTTCTTTTATGTAGATCGATTTTTTTTGCTAAGTGATCTGTCATTATGTTAATTAGTTCATTTAAACAAAAATATATCATGATCCAGTCTCTACGAAAACCATTACAGTTTTCTATTGAATTCGGCAGATTTTTGTGTTTAATATGTTGTCTTATGACAGGGATCAGTACGTTTTCTCCCTTGCCACTCAATAGGAATGTTTTCAAATAATCAGGGTTTTCCTCTAATTCATTAAACTGATTAAATTTGATTGATCAAGAGATACTTTACATTAATTTCTCTCTCTGTCCCGAAACCTGAACAATTTTCTTCAAATATTTTTGCATTGATACTATCAGCATAATTAGGTGTTGGGTCTCTTTATCTTTAACGTTACATTCATGAATATTTATTAACATATGAATAAGCGGAAAATAATCTTTATTAATATTAATATTTTCACAATGCAAAAGATTTATACAATAAATGAGTCTCCAAAATATTTACATATAGTTGAACATTACATAACATCAATAAATGAAAGCAAGGTTGTTACCTCACAGAACTTTATTATTCATTACAAACTCAGCTTATTCTGGGGAGATAGTCAAAAACCGATTTCTTAACACTTTTTAATTTTGATCATTTTATTATGAATAATATTAAGAGAATCCAGCATATCGGGACAATTTTGAACAAACCATAATCCCAGATTTTTAAAACAATTAATAGCTTCGAAATAAGATATATTGTGTATCAAATTACCATATACAAGATTAATCTCATTTTCTTCATCCACACCATGTTTGTCATTTATTTCGCCTTGGAATTCATTGCTAAAATCAAAGCCGTCATCACATGAAAATATCTTCTCATTGTTAAAAATATTTCAATTATTATTGAAACGAATTTCATGGGAAATACTGTATCTATTAAATACAGATCTATGTCGACAAAATAAATAGATATAAATTGGAAAATAAATCTCAGATAGGCTTTCCATGAGCACTCGAATCGAAGATTTAGAAATATTGGTTTGCGCTCTTAGCGCACAGGACATTCTTTATTGTTAAAATCATATATATAAAGCAGCAATACTTAGCTGGTGTAAAAATAATTTTTGAGTGACAAATGTAATCGTATCATCTTTAGGGTTGAATCAAAATTCTTTTTATGGCTAAGTGATATGAGCACTTGACGGTGAGACTTTACCGTGGCAAACGAAAAAATGTTGAATTTATATTAATAGATCAGAACGGATTTGTATCTGGAATTTCAGTATGGGGTGCCATATGCTTTCCGGTCACCATTTGTATTTATCAGAGGTTACGCTGAGCTACATCTCCCGACTCAATTAATTTTACATCCAATTTCTTTAAAGCTCACATCTGGGCTCTTAACCGCTCCTAGTCTCTTACTTTCATTTCCTTTCCTTTACTTTGCTTTTCATTTTTGGTTGCTATGTTAGTTGAAAAATAATCGGAGATACCGAGATACGAACTTCAACATCCACTAATAGAACCACTTCTAGTCAGTAGGTTTCAACAAAACAGTGTGAGACTGCATACCGCCAATATGACAGCAAGATTTTGCAAGAAATAGAGGTGAAAACAATAACTTAGCCAATGTATTAACCAGGTTTATTTCCTGTTGAACATGTATGAGATTTTGTAATCTCTAAATTACTTCCATAAAAATTTCCGGGTAATATCATCCAATACATATTTGATAATTTTAGTTGTTCAAAATGTTATTTTGTTAATAAATGAAATAGAATAATATTTTTATCGGATAGAACTTTTGGTTAAATTTCAGTCTTTATTTCCATAAGTTGATTTAATAATAAATTATTATGAGATTCAATAAATAAAAAGAAATTTTAATACATTTTGGGAATAATAATAATAATAATAATAATAATAATAATAATAATAATAATAATAATAATAATAATAATAATAATAATAATAAAATATATATAACAAATAAAATGAAAAATCAATAATATTCTTTTTGTAAATTTCAACATTTTATTTATAAAAATTACACCTTTTTCCATGTTAGTAATCTTAAGAATATTAAAATCAAACAGATTTTATACACGAAAGATATTTAGCATTTTATCCATGACGAATAAAGATATAATATTAATAAATATTAAATTTTTTAAAAAATATGAAATAAAAATTTTCTAAGTTTTAATAAATCATCAAATCTATTAAACTTGAAAAGCGATAAATGCCGAGAAATGTTTGAAAATTTATGTTTTATGTATTTCAATACTGCTTTGATACAAGGTTGTTCTTTTCTTTCATCCTATATATTCATTACTTAACATTAATATTAACGTTATTATTCGATGTTTTATTTATTGAAATTCATAAATAGTTTTCTTAAAATATTGTGCTGGATTGATTATCTTTGAAAGTATAATGTAGAGATTATTTTTTTTATTAAAAATAAATTAATTCAATATTATGTGACAAAATATTAACATATTATTAATTAATTTATTTAATTATATTTTTTTATTTAATCTCTGTTTGTTTTTCCCTTTATATTTCTATGACAAAATATTGGATTAATGGATACATTTAATATGAAAAATCTTGTTTTTTAACATAATTTTCTTTCATTTTTTTGATTGACAAGAAATATTTTCAAGAAAGTACACTGCCATCCAGACGAAAATAAATATTCTCCCATATCTTATTGATGTAAAAATCATTTTAGAAACCCGCCTTTTTTCGATGACAATCCAATGAACATTTACCAAAAGATTCTTAGCAATAAATTTGATTTCCCTAATAATATTGTGGAGCCTGA
Source organism: Bipalium vagum (assembly GCA_037834085.1). Taxonomy (NCBI): domain Eukaryota; kingdom Metazoa; phylum Platyhelminthes; order Tricladida; family Geoplanidae; genus Bipalium; species Bipalium vagum. Next base: position 7,028 of record JBBMKC010210275.1, on the reverse strand, counting down.
CGCAAGGTAGTCATTTTTCTTTAGTATTTGTTGGCAAGAATTTATTTTAATATAAAACATAATAATTAATATGTAACCGAAACTGGATCATATTAAATATATGACCATTCTCCGTCATATATTTAAATTGCCACATATTTTAATTGAAAATTTTTTAAAAATTATTATTATTAAAAGAATTTAAGTGTGTTTTAAAGTATGAAATCTCAAGAAAAAGTTATTTCTTTAACAGTCTTAAATCCAGTTCAAAGTACTGACATCATCGGGTGAACTAATAAATTTTTTAAGAAGCAAAGGATTGTTGCATTGAACGAAGCATTGTGAAAAATGTCAGGATCAAATGAAATTAATGAAAACCAAGAGAGGTAGAACTACGTAACATGCAAAATTGGTATATGAAAGTGTATGTCTCCCTGGTGAATGGTTTGTATATCCAAAACTAAAGGAAGAAGGATATGATTTTTGATTTATTCGGAAAATTTAGTCTATCCAAAGACTGGAACACATACATGGAATAAAAAGTCCTATTGGACAATATTGAAGCTTAATATAAAAAAATGAAAGGTGTCAAAAAATACCATTTAGAAAGTTCTCTTAGCGAATATATGCGGAGAGAAAGAACTGAAAATAATGATCCAGATACTTTTGTAAATATATTTGGTGATATCTCAAAATATCATAAATGAAGTTTTAGTTTTTGCCTTTGTCGTACACCAGGCATATATTTAAATTGTAAATAAAAATTGTCATGTATTTAATATGATCCTGACACTTTTATTAATTTTATCACGCGACCTGTGCATAAAAAACGCACCGTAGAATTTTATTCTAAGAAAGAAGGCATTTCCATTCATAGAGTAATATGTTAAATTTGTTGAACTTGTTAGATCAAATATTGATCATTTTCTTAAACATTTATTGTATAAATGTCAATTCTGTGAATTGAATGTTTCTGTACCAGTATTAGTATTATTTATTTTAAGTGTGTGCTCTCCAAGTAATTACTGCAGAAAAACAAAAGGAAATTGTTTGAATATATGTAGAAAATAATAAATAAAATAAAATATTTTCTTGTTTTTACAAAGTTTTCATGGAAAATTATATGAAATTCTTTCGACAGTTGCACTTTTATTTCTGAGCATGAGGAGATCAACTATTTTAAAAAAGAAAACAATCTGTTATATTATTTATATTTCAATATATTACCTGATGATATTTATTTGTTATTAAAGAATATTTATTTGAAATCTTTATTGATTATAACAATCATCACCTTATTATCAATTGTGGTAATGAATACAGCGACAATACATCATTAATATATTTACATTAATAATAAATCATAATAAATATTACTAATATTTATATGTAATATTGAAATTGAAATAAAACTTTCAACAGATCGAATTTATTGTGATACTGTACATAATGTATAATTGAACTTGCACGTTTGTGTTATAATTGGCATTAATCAGTGATTGACACTAACGATTGCTAAGCAACGGATTATGGAAAAAAATATTTACAGATTTTTTAGGTTTCTCTTTCTGTTGGAGAAAAATTCTTTTGAAGAACGTATACTTAAATAATATATATATGAATAAATAAAAATAAATAATATAAACCATACAAATTAAAAGCTCAAAAATTGCATAATTGAATTATAAATAATTTTATCAGTTAACAAACACCTTCAATTATTTGGTGATGGAATATATAATGAAAAAAATAGTAATTATTATTTTAAATTTTATTTATTATTGTATTATTTTGTTATTTTATTATTTTTATAATTATTATTATTTTATTTTATTATTTTGTTATTTTATTATTATTTTATTTTATTATTTTGTTATTTTATTATTATTATTATTTTATTATTATTAAGAAAAGTTATTCTTTACTTCACTTAAACGTTTTGTTTCTAGACACAGTTTTTATATAATGCACATTGTAAATTGTCTTGTAAAGATTGGCGTAATATAAATCAAAAATCATGTGATGATTGTAATGTCATGCTTTCCGTTATAGATAAAAGTGCTCGGTGCAATTTCTGTTGCACTTTTGGAATACGTTTGGCAATTATTCTACTATTGTGCACATATATAATTTTTGAGTTTTTTGTTCTTGGTTCTTTGCTGAAATGTTTAGTGTCATCAAAGTCCAAGTAATGTGGGGGCAAATAAGTTGTGAATTAGTTAACTACATCATCAGTTTGTTAAATAAATTCTTGTAGTGAGGAAAATAATCTTGTCGTAAAAACTAGCGTTATTAGAAAAAAAAGCCAGTCTTGCCTCGTTCTCTGATATTTTGAATGACTTGAATGGGTATATAGTAACATTTATTTAATGACCTGTGTTTGTTCACTTTTGATACGGTTTTGATTAGAGAAGGGAGGTCAGTTGAGTATCATACATATCTCGTAGGTTGAGTGATTGAACATTTTACAGTCTAAGGAAATGGTTTTCAAAGATAAAGAAAATATTTGGATCACTGACTTCTTTAGCAAGCAACAATTGTTGTTTTTGAATAGAAGCCATTCACATTATGGTTCAGTTGCACAATAGATTCAATACTACTTCATACATTCTTTGTCTTTTTTTCATGAAATTTAAGTTTCAGTATATAATAATGATAATTTCCACCAATTGTGTAAATGTGGAGGAGTAGTAAATCTTTCACAATTTTAAATCGCGTACAAATATTATTTATATTATTAATATTCATAATATATTATTATATATATTATAATATATATTATTAATATTAATAATTCATTAATATTCATTTATTGTGTAATTGAGAATAATAATTATTAATAATAAATTCGGTTATTAAGTGAACTTATTGCTAGAAAACGGAAAATGAAAAAAAAATTTCTTAACTGTACGTACACGTTTTATTTTCTAAAAATTTCTCCTTGGTTTTCATTATACTAATTGTAGACCGTAATATACTTACAGATATAAATTATTACTATTATTATCATTGGAAAGATATTCCCACTCAACGAAAAAGAAAGATCTAAACAATAATCGGGGAGGGCTGGTGAAATATTTATAAATGTTTTAATTGATTGTGAATTCATTTCACTGAGACTTCATTAATAAATTATATTTTAATTTATTTTTATTATACTAAATAAAGTAATATCCGCTTGGGTCGTGATGGAAATAAAAGATATTTTATGTTCAGCCGTTCTCTTTAATCACTTTGTGTAGGAAAATTATGTTAATTTCTTTCCAAAAAATTTAGCGAAACATTATAATGACATAAGATATTCGTTCCAACTTGGAGCGATATGAAAATTATTTCATTTGTAATATTTATTTTATTTAAATTTATTTTTATTGTTTCAATTTCAGTAATTAATTTTGACTAATTTTGCTCTTGCTTGTCAGTTTTATGATTAATGTTTTAATTTAATTTTTCAAGTTTGTCTTGATAAATTAACTCTTGTCATTGTGAAATATTCTTAGCCTAATGTGATTTTAAGAATGGAACAGTGAACGTTTTTTTGTTGCTGTTGTTATTTTTAAAGAATTTCAACCAATAAATTAATGCAATATTGGTCAGACATGAAAGTCGTTTCAATTCTGTTATGACTGGAAAATAATTAAATCTATTTAAAAAACAAATTAAACAAATCTGCTTTCAGTTTTGTACAAGTAGATTTCGAAATTTTTCATTGAACGTAAAAATATTTATATTATTTTATTAAGAAAAAAACGAATATTTTTTTTTCAAATTATTTCATCTTCAAACAGCCAATCAATAATATAAACAACAATTCCATGACAACTGACACGAATGTTTTACCATGTTATGAGTCACTTGGAAGGAAGCAATTGAGTTCTATTGGTGATTTGAAATTTTTCCTTTTAGCGCCTCTTTAATTTAACAGTACCTTTCACTTTCATAGTAATATTATTAATGGGAAATTTTGTATATACTTTTTTTAAAAAATTGATATTCAGCAAATTTTTTTACATAAACGCAAATAGGGAGCTAAAGTAAACAAGATCTATTCTTTACATTAAAATGAAACACATTGTTCGTTGATATCATAATGTTGTCGATCCAGTATTATTTCCGACATTAATTTCATTATCCGTTAATGCGGACAAATGAATCTAAACGTTTTTTATGAAATGTGATTGGCAACTGTTTCCGGGTTTAAAGTAAAACGTAATTTATGTATGAATGTTAAATTTTTTTCAAAAGAAATATTTCAAAATTTTTTCATTGATGAATTCAAGGTAACTGAAATAAGAATAAATATTATTTGTGACATTGAAAAATCTTTTCAGCTGTGAAACCTGCTTGATATTAAAAATATCAGATTATTAAAATAAATGGTTATTTTATCAAGGGTATATATTTTTGGTAGGGTTTGGTGAAAGTGAGACATTATACCGCGCGTTTAATAAGTCATTCTACAATTTTAAAGTCAAAAATCGATTGAAAATATAAATAATTTTCAAGAAAATATTTTACATTTGTCTTAGCGAATATTTAAGTTAGTTTTAATTTATCAATTTAAGCATTATTATCATGACTCATCAAATGTAAACAAAATCGGATTGTTATTCTTTTTGCACAACCTCGTCCAACAGTTCAGATTAATGTCTATCCAAAATCATTGGACGTTCGCAAATGCCGATGGTGGTTTTCAAAGTTTAGATCCACTAATTTGGTTGTTTCGGACTTGTTTAAATCAGAAAGACCAACAACTTTGGATAATTACATCTTAAGGGAGAACGTAGACGCAAATAGGTGTCAGACTATCGAGGAACTATCAAACACACTTAATCAACCTTATTTGCGGAATAAGCCACTTTGAACTACTGGAATACGAACAAACTGAGTGAAGACATTTACTGTAAACTATTGGATAGAATTAATCAATCTTTACTCAAAAAATGTCCAGCAATTGTCAACAGAAAATGAGTTATTTTGCAACACGACAATCAAAGATTGCACTGTGCAAGAAGAACCTTGGATAAAATTAATGAATTATGGTGGGAAATTCTGTTTCATCCTTCATACTAATCTGACTCAGCACCATTGGATATCCATTTATTCCGATCGCTACAACATTTTCTATGTGGTAAAAACTTGCAAGATATTCAAAATTCCCTAACAAAATATTTCACTCTAAAGATAATTGATTTTTATCGATCCGGGTTTGAAAATTTCCATAGCAAATGGAAAAGGTTAATTGACAAAGGGGTGATTATGTTTGAATTATTCATTTTATTTATTATTTGTTTTTTTATTTATTTATTTTTATTATTATTTGTTTGAATTTTATGTAAAAACGACATTACTTTCCGGTCCTGCTAATTCTAAAGATATTTTAATTTAAAATTATGTAGTGCTTATTAAAAGCACGGTATGTAAGGAGAAAAAAAGTTAAATAACCTTTAAAATTGTAGGGAAAATGCCAGATTAAATAACTTTTATTTGTTGAAATAATGATTTATGTTTAAATATGTAATCTGGAGGCTTCCAAAAACGAATATGATAAAAAGTGTTATTAATCTTTTTTCTATGATGTTCCATATGGTTTGAGATAGAAATGAGGCTTGGATGGTTGAATCCCAGAGAAAACATTTTTGGCATACTATCATCAAAGGTTTATGATAATTGTAGACAATTTAACACAACCTCTGATCTGCAGCAATGCATTATAGAGTGTTGAGAGGACACTGGTGAATCAAAGATAAGAAACACATCAAATTCCATGCCTAGAGGAACTTGTAATTTGATAAAATCTCAAAACATTACTAAAATGTACATATTTTTATTTGTGTATATATATTGTCAATAGAATATAAGTGCGCTTAAACGAATATTTGTTAATTTTATTGTGTTTTTGTTGATTTCGTCTATTTATTTCATTAAAACATTATTAATTCCGGAGAAACAGGTTTCCGTACTTATTTCGACGGGAACAATACATCTCAACCACATTTATATTTATAAGGAGCATATAAAATGAAATATGGGAACAATATTAAGAGCGCTGAAGCGAATATTTGTCAGTGTATATTACTTGACATTTCTCACATCTCAATAATTTCCTACGAATTCCCACATAAAACGACTTTTCTTGCCAAAAAGCTTTTATCTATTGGAACTTTTATCTATCTATTTACCAAAAAGGAAAATTATGCCAAATAGTTCGAGGCAAGGCTAAAAATATTTATAAGAAGAAACTGTAAAATGTATGACATCGTGGATGCATTAATAGGAACCAGAAAAGAGCAACATTTAACTATTTGGGTATTCTGTGGAATATTTTTACGGGTCCAAGAAAGGTTTTCTGCTTTGTAGTAAAATTTAGTCACTTTAAAACAGTTTGTCTTCTCAATCTCAAAGTAACCCAATGTTTTCAATTATTCTTTTGCACGATAACAGCACATTTCTCTCATATTCATGGTTTGGTGCTATACGTATGTAATCTCAAAATATCCTACCATCCAAAATAAATTACGTTGTCACTAGTTTTCATGTCCTAAAAAGGCTTATGCATTAAAATAACATCTTTAGAGCTTAATATATACAAATTCGAATAAGTGCTTCAAGGATTTGTTTAAATGAAAGAGAAAACAATTTATATATTCGTATGTTTTTTATTATTTCTCTCATTTCTGTTTTTCTTTTATATATTGTTTAAATATAACTGGTTTTCATTATTGTAACAAAGTTTTTTTCAATCCAGAGATTTAATTAAAAAACTGCTAGTAAGCGATCGTACGAAGCGATTAGGAAATATGAAAGTAAAGTTATATATTTGCATAATTAATTTAAAATCAGTTACCTTTTAGGACGGGTCTGAAGATGTGCTAACTCACAAATGGTTTGCTAATATCAGTTGGAGTGATGTTATGGAAAGGAAACTTAAAGTATGGGTTATTTTTTGTGTTTATTGTTATTATTATTATTACCATTTTATTATTATTATTATTATTATTATTATTATTATTATTATTATTATTATTATTATTATTATTATTATTATT
>JBBMKC010210264.1:0-13124 GCA_037834085.1 Bipalium vagum | reverse complement strand
AATAATAATAATAATAATAATAATAATAATAATAATAATAATAATAATAATATAATAATAATAATAATAATAATAATTATTATTATTATTATTATTAAATACTTAATCCTTAAATTGTACAATTAGAATTTCATTATTTATTAATCATAGTAATAGTGTGTCCTGTACTCTGTAGCGAGTCTTTAATTCTTTTCACTAAGTCTTGTCTTTAGTATTTTATTTGATATTATAAATATATAAAATAAAAATGTAAAATAAATTTAATGATAATTCGTCTTGAAAGACTTTAAATATATGTATTGCAACTTCCAAATATTAATACAAAACTATCAAAATTGGAAAAATTTCAAAAAATAACAAAAATCATAAATATTTCTGATTCTGTCGATTTGATATTAAAGGAATGAAATGTTAATTGCGTGTTTTTACCTGGGGCTTTTATCATCAAATCTAAGTGTTCTTATCCCAATAGGAAAATAAAACAGAAATTAGGAAATATTTTATTAATCATTAAATTACTAATTTGTCCGATAGCATTAACACAATTTTTCGAATATTTGCTATATATTAATGGAACAGTATTAAATAGAGATTGCATTTTATGGGTTATTTTTATTGATAGATGCCCTATGTTATTTATATCTGGTTCATTGGCAAATTATGCAGAGGATGTCAAGTGTCTCTATGAAGATATACAATCATTTCTAAAAAATGATCCAGATCGCAAAAGATATATAGAATTTATGGAAATTGATAATTGTGCCAATGTTATGGTGGAAAAAGTAACTTAATATTAATAAAATTATCATTTTTCCATGCATTTATTTTTAGACCAATCAAGTTGCGGAATCGCTTCAGTATTTTCTGCAGGGCCAAGGGCTTGGTAAGATCTTTTTTTTGTTTTCTTTTATTTTGAAAGTTAGTTAATATTAGCCTTTTACTTATTGTAAACCAATACGCAGAATAAGTTGAAAAGTTTTCAGTTTTGCTAATTTCATTGTAATTTTTTATATTATAAACTTTTATATTATATTAGGTATAGAAATTAATTCCTATCGTTTTTTTTATGAAAATAAAGTTGTTTATTTAAAAGTAACCAAAAATTTATTTCTATCAAAATATTTTCCGTTGGCAGCTACATCTTTTGACCATCTTTCTGGCAAAGAATGAATTCTGTGATAAAAGAAATCTTGATCCTTTGAAGCAATCCATTTGTGACATCTTCATAGAAATTGGAGGCCTGTCCAGAAAGAGAAGTCTGCATGTATCGAAACAAGTGAAAGTCAGATAGTGTGGTGAGTACGGCATGTGAGGTAGAACCTCTCAGCCAAGTTTTTCAATGTTTCTTTAACTGGTTTTGCAAGAGATGGTCTGTCGTCATTGTGTGCAAAATGATCTGTTCATGTCTTACGCCATATTATGGCCTCTGGTACTTATTTGCTCTACTTTAATTGAGTAATTGCTGCTGATATCGATCACCAGCTACAGTTTCGGATGATTTAAGAACCTTGTGGTACAATAATCTTGTTTGGTCCCACCAGATACATAGCATTACTTTACTTCTCTTCATCCATCTTTGTACTGTTGATGTTGATAGTTCTTCGTGAATTGTTCTTGATTTTCTGCGCCTGGGATTCTTATACAAAATCCATTTTTCATCACCATTTATAATTCGATGTAAAATTGAGTGCTTTCTAAGTTTTTAAACAGTTTTGTGATTTTCTTGCTGCCTGTCAAATGATATGATATTCATTTTTCATACTTTTGGATCATTCCCAATGTGCGCATCCGTTTACCAGCAGTTGACTTGTCAACATTCTGTATTTGTACTATTTCTTCAAAAATTTGGCCTGTGTCTTCTTTGATAATTTCTCGTAAATTATCATCTTCGAACTTCTTTGGTTGTCCTATACGTTCTTTGTCTTCGACTCTAAAGTCACCTCTCTTAAATCGTTGATACCATTCTCTGTATGTGTTGGTTCAGACAGAGCATATACACCTTAAGTTTTTGTCATTAATACATGGGTTTCAGCTACTGATTCTTTAAATTGTAGCAAAATAATAGTGATTCCGCGCATTCTGTTTTCTTGGTTTATGATTTTGCATTTTCGATTAAATAAACAAACTATTTAATCAGTTAAAACAAATACTAACTATTGATATTTTATAGATATATTATAATATTACTTTTTGTTTTTATTTTCAATGAAAAATACACGATATTTATAATCATAATTAATCTATCAAAAAACGGTGGGAACTAATTCCCATACTTAATATATAAATGAAAATAAAATAATTCACTCATCTCAAGAAATAGTTTGTTTAAGTTAATTTCAAGTAGCTTTGCTTTCACAGGCATTGTAAATTTTATGTGAAGTATTGATGATAATCACTTTAATATTGTCACGTAATAAAAGAAATATTGAATAAAATAAATACCTTCACCTGATATTTTGAACTGCTGAAAGAAAGTTAAAATTTTTAACCAAGAATTATAAAATGTAAGGACTTTCGACCAATAAACATTGCAAATCACCTCAATTCAAAATTCAAAAATAATTAAAATAAAATTAATTTTGCACTTGTTTACTAGTTTTAATTACCGGTAAATTGTTGAAAGAAAATTTTTGATATGTTGAAAATTTCAATTAAAATTGACTCAGTAATTGAAATTTAAATTAAAGAAAAATAAAATGTTATTTTAATTGTTTTTATTTAAAAGATGTACAAGTATTGTGTTGTCTAAAAAGTTTCCGCCGATTTTAGCAATATGAAAAACGTAAAAATACTAAGATAATTTAAGAACTTTATTAAACTACATATGTACCATCTTGGTCGACAATATCTTGCCATTTCTTTGGTAAAGCTAGAATTTTGTCACGGTATAACTTCTCTGATTTTTGGCTGAAAAACTTGGTTTTCGGTGTCCTTTGAATTCAATATTACACCATCAAGGAACTTCTGCAGTGAAATAAACAAATGATAGTCTGGCGGTGCAATATCAGGTTATATGGAGGATGTGACAAAACTTCCCAATTAAGGTCCTTCAGTTTTTACTGAGTTATCAAAGACACATGTGGTCTTGCGTTGTTTTGGTAAAACACAAGGTCTTTCTTATTGATCAATTCTGGCCGCTTTATTGAAATTGTCTTCTGTACTCTAGTTAATTGTTGACAGTTGAGAAATTTTGACCTGATTGGAATATTTCATGATAGATGATTCCACCAGTTACAAACCATTACCTTCCTTGGCGACAATTTGGGCTTAACCACGGTTTTTGGGGTGTCACCACTTTGTATCCACAATCGTTTTCTTACATAAACGTCTTGATCTCATATCTGATCTAATTTTCGTCATCTGTATTAAGATGTTTCAAGAGTTGTTCGATAGAATCTTTTCAGTAATGTTTGGTATATTGAAATCCGGTCTATTAAATTTTTCGGTTAAATCATGCGCAATTCAAACATCCAGTTTCTTTAAATGGTTTAAAACGGTTTGATGTTGAATACCGAGGTTTTCTGCAATTTCACGGCTGCCGATATGCCTATATTCCTCCACCTTCTGAATGATTTGATCGACTTTTTGTCATGTTAGTCGGCCAGAACGATCTACGTCGTTGACGTCGAAATTTCTATTGCGAAATCAATGGAACCTATCAGATACAGCATCTGAACCATAAACCACACTAATTTATTTCATAGCCCACATTGCATTTTAGTCTTTAATAAAATAAAATTTTATAAGATATCGAATTTTTCTTTGTTTATTTCTAAATATAAATAACTTTTATTTTATTAATAAAATGCCAAACTTCTTAAAGCAACTTGGATGTTGTGATTATTAAATTTATATAATTGAAATACGAGAGGGGTTCAATAAGTAAAGACAAAAATTATATAGAAATTAAACACTTTATTTAATAAATGTGACATTGTGATTACTTTTCAATATAATCTCCACAAACATTTATACATTTTTCCCATCTGTGGATAAGTTTATTTATACCGGCTGCAAAGAATGATTTGTCTTGATATTGAAGGCAATTTAACACATTTCCTTTGACATGATTATTGTTAATAAACTTTTGACCTTTTAAGTAATCATTGAGTGGACCAAACAAATAAAAATCCGATGCAGACAGATCAGGTCTGTATTGAGGATGAGGCAATAGCTCCCAGTGTAATTTATAAATGGTTTCTCTAGTTTTCTGAGCTGTACCAGGCTTTGCATTATCATGAAGCAAAATTATGCATCTCCGTTGATATCCGTGGAGTTTTATCAATATTGCTGATTTCACTTTGTTTATGAGCATGTCACAGTAGTATGTGCTATTTATTATCGAATGATCTTTTAGAAAATCGACAAAAATCGGGCCAATTGAATCTCAAAAGACTTTCCCTGCTGGTGGTTAGGTTCGAAATTTTTCTTGACCGGTGAGCTTAAATGCCTCTATTCCATGCATTGTTTTTCAGATTCCGGTTCATAGTGATGAATCCATGTTTCATCACTGGTCATATACTGTCCAGTAAAGTATTACCTTCCTGCTCATATCGGTGTTTCAGCTCTTTGCAAATTCGAAGTCTTGTCTGTTGTCATCCGTTAATTTTCTGGGAACCCATCTCGTACTTATTTTATGGTATTTCAGCTTATTGGTGATAACTTCATGAGCTGCACCAACACTTATTTGTAATTTTTCAGCTGTAATTCTCACTGTAATCCGTTTGTCTTCTAGAATAAGTGATTCAATATGAGTTTCAAGATCTGAAGTTGAAACTTCAACTGGACGCCCACAACGGTACTCTTCGCTCACTATTTCTTTCATCAAATAAAAATTTTCAAAATTGTAATTCCTTCTGTAAACCAGAAGAATTAAGATGTCCAAAATTTGTTAACATACAGAATTATTCATTTTCAAATAAATCATTAATAAATCTGAAATCCTTTGAGATTTATTGATTTATCAAAGTTTTCTTTTTATATTTTCAACAATTATAAAATATTAATGAATTTTTGGATCAAATCTAAATTGATGATCTAGATTTAATATAATTAATTTTTAAATGTTTATTGAGATTTTATAAATATAAATATAATAATGGTACAATTTAATTAATTTTGCTTATATATTTCAAACTGAATTGTTAACCTATTTTTTTTTAGAATTTTAAGTTGAAATATTCTCAAGAGAATAATTTCATATTTTATTTTTAAACATATTAAAATTATTGTTATTGCTATTATTATTAAATATTAAAACATCATTATAAACTGTCAATTGGAATTATAAAAAATCTGATCAATCAATCAAACATTTTTTCACATTTAAAGGAATAATATGAAGAGAGTTTAATGTATAATAAAAGATCTTTCATTTCGTTAATTTCTTTTTTATTAATTATATCTTTATTAATTACATTTTTTAATTAAGAAAGTTAATTTTATTGCTTATTTTCAAAAACAAATTAACATATACAATAAGAAATTATTTCAACGATAATACCACAGTTGTATTTCTTAACTTTCTTTTGTCTAGGTTTTATTTATTGAAATAGTAATTCAAATATTTTGAATTTTCTTTACAATAAATATGTGATAAGAATAATAGACAGAAAAGAGATTATGGGGAAAACATTTTTTCTTTAATTTTTGATATTATTCACATTGTTTAAATTTATACAAGATTTCATTTATTTATTTCCCTGTGATCCAGATGACTATATGTAGAGGTTACCAATATTTATATTATATTAATGTGGTTTGATTAATAAATTCAACAAATAAAAATAAATTATAAAAATAAATAAATAAAGGTAACATAAAAAGTGGAGAATATGCAAATATCTTCTTAAGATATTTTACTTATTAAATATATCTTTAAATTCTATGATTATCCTCTTGTTAATAATAAGTCGTTCGAAAAGTCCCTGGCCTAACAAAGAAAAACAATTTTTAATACATGAACAAGTTTTATTATTCAATAAAGTCTCCTTTTAGGCGAATACATCGGTTCATCGATCTTCAAGTTTTTATACCCTCTGAAAAATAAGATTTCTCCAATCCTTCAAAATATACTGTATTTTCATCTTTGACTTCACCATTTGTGTAAAATCTTTTACCAGAGAGCCATCTTTTGAAGTTTGGGAATAAGACAAAGTCACAATGTGCTAATTCCAAAGAATACGGTGGATGTTGAAGCAAATCGTAGCGCAATTCGTGTATTTTAGGCGTTGAAATTATACTTCGATGAGGTGGTGCATTGTCATGATAAAACAACACCTTTTTTGCTAATTTTTTCTACGATTATATAATACTTAATTGCTCCAATAACGCTTCATAATATTGTCCCGTTATCGTTTTCACTTTTTCAAGGAAATCAATGCATAGTATTCCATGGGCGTCCCAAAACCAGTTGTCATAGCCTTACCAGCTGACTGCTGTGATTTTGGCCGGTGTGGAGCACTTTCACCGAGTCATACCCATTGCTTTGACCGTCGTGATTATTCTGGTGCGTACTTATGTATCCACATTTCATCAACAATCATATAAAGACGCAAAAATTCATTTGGATTTCCATTAAAAACGCTTAAACACAGCTTGGAATCATTAGCTCATTGTTGCTTTTGATCGATTGTCAAAGTTCACGTCACCCATTTTGCGAAAAGCTTTTTCATTTCCAATTCATCTTGAGTTATTTTCCAAACACTATTGACATAATATCTTTGAAAGGTTATATAACTCGCGGAGTTTGATTTTTCGATCATTCATAATTGCTTCATGGATTTTTTGAATGTTTTCTGACGCAACCACTTCAATTAGATGACCACTTCGTTTAAATTCAGCGAACCAATTTTTACCGTTGAATACGAAGGAGCAAATCACCATAATATTTATCCAATTTTTATTTTGGTTCTTTTGGTGTTTTCTTTCGTAAAAAATAATGCTTAATCAATATGCGGAATTCACATTTTTCCATCTAAAAAATCAAAACTGATTGTGTAATTTTAATGTTAGTGGATAATTCTAAAAATTGATAGATTGCATTAAAATTTGGAATTTCATAGTTCAAAAGAATGCACTTTTCATTAATTTTTGTAATTCTTTGCTATTGGTGTTTTTTCATTTTCGGGCCAGGGACTTTAGTACATAAATAATTTAATTATTCTTTTCCTTTCTGACATCGAGTACATTTGTGTTAAATAAGACTATATTTATTAATAATTGAAATAAAACGATAACACGAATTTTTAGCTATTATATATTATTATTTATTTGCCTTACAAAAGTGTCACTTCAAACCAAATATTAATTCAAGTTACGAATTTATGAAAAAAATATAAAAAGTAATTTGTCTTTATCTGTTGGATGAGTTTTTAGCTAGATTAATAATTATTATCTTTCTAAATGCAACACAATATCAAATACAGTTTACTGTGGATTTGAACAATCACAAGCTCTGATTTTGAAGAGAAGAATCAGAAAAATATTACGTGTTTAAATAAATTCGCAATTTTCTCTATTTTTTCTAGAGAAGGAAACAAAAACAGTTAGTGGTTTTTTGTGAAATACTTTAACTTAGCTTCTGGTTATCAAGTAGATTAGTTTCCTAAAAATGACGTAGCTGCTGTCGTACTCGTTTCAGACTGATTTCTCAATTTAACTTTGATACTATTTGTATTAAAGAATGACAGTAGTGTCATACTCAAGATTATTTAATTAGATTAGGTTGTTGTACTGCTTAAATAGTGTTTTAAAATCCTTTAGATCTATCAACTGGTAAATATTTGACAATATATCAATTTGAAGCTTTTATTGTGATATATCTAAAAATATATCAAACTTATATTAATTGTAAACTTATGCTCGGAAAATTATTTGGTAGTCTAAAAAGTTTCTGCCGATTTTGTTAAGAGTCTGTAAAAATGTTCTTTGTGTAGTTTGATTGAAATTGATTTTGTTTTAATATATCATTTTATAATTTATTATAATCCTTATTTATTAAAAACTTTAAAAAGTAAGCATTTTGATTAATAAATAAAATTTTATTCATCTTTAGAAATGAATATAAATAAAGAAGAAATACGATACATAATGAAATTTTATTTCTTGAAAGGTAAAAATGCTACACAGGTTTTTAAAAAGATTAATGGTGTTTATGGAGCGGATACTGTTTCGGATAGAACAGTCAATGAATGGTTCGCTAAATTTCGTTCCGGAAATTTTGATGTCAAAGACGCACCTTGTTCTAGCCGACTAATCTGTAAAAAAAGTCGATAAAATAATTAGTAAGATTGAAGAAGACATGCATATAAGCAGCCACGAAATAGCTCAGGGATTGGGGATTCATCATCAAACAGTTTTAAATTTTTTAAATTTGGAAAATATGGATATAAAAAGAAACTGGATGTATAGATACCGCATAATTTGACTGAATAGAATTTGAAAGACCGAATTTCAATATGCCAAACATTGTTGAATAAAAACATGATCTATCCATTTTTGAAAGGTCCTATTACATATGACGAAAAATGGATCAAGTACGATAATAACATACGAAAAACATAACATTAAAAAAATACGAAATAAATAACATTAATCTTGGACAAAATGTGGTATGACCTCACAAACTGTGACAAAACCAACAATGACTTCAAGGAAAAACACTTATCTCACTTTTTTCCCAATAAATTAAAAATGTTATAGTGACGGAATTTTGGCTTTACCAAAAAAATGGCAAGACATTGTCGATCAAAATGTACTTATGTATTTTAATAAAATTTTCAATTCGACTTTATTTTTCTAACGTTTTTATTTTACAAAAATCGGTGGAAACTTTTTAGACTACCCAATATGACAACCAAGAAGGAAGTGTTGTTTAAATAAAATAAAACGACTTTAGCGTTCAGTAAATCATTGAAATCAAATAGACTACTACGCCTAAAGTCAACAGAAAAGGACATATATCCAAGTCAACGAAAGATCGGATTTCTCGAATATAATTCTTCCTATATTTAACTATTTTTTTGGAAAAACTTCAATTATTGAAACAATGTTGAAATTAGAATTTTGGGTGTTGAGAACTTCAGATTTTTATAATACAAGAATGAATAAACTTGCTTCTCGTTGGGAAAAATATTCACAATTTCAATTAATGAAATATTTGTACCTGTACTTAAAATTAAAGTTCAAAACTATAATTTATTTCTTATCAGTCTATTATTAACAAAAAAATAAATTTCTACAAAAATGTACAAATAGAATCAATTTCCCAATACCATTCGAATCCTTTTATATCATTCTTAGAAAAATATTTGGTAAAATATATAGTTTAATACCAATTGCTTAATGATTGACTTTTAATAGCTTATACTTTACTTTAATATTTTAACGAATTGGTGAAAGTTTAGAAATATAACATGTCCTATCTGTTTTATGTTTTTAAGAAATGATAGTAAAATTAATTTGGTGATATCTTATTAATCAATATAGTTGGCCAGCTTAAAACTTTCAAAGATCCCGAATATGTGGGAGACATTTCCATCGGTGCTGGTCCTTTTGGTGAAGAAATCAATAAAGACTTAAAGATTAATTAGGGAGTTTTTCATATTTGAAATTGATTTTAGTTAAGTTTGATTTAAAATTAAAAATGTTGTACTGTTATTTCAACTGAAAATTTCTTTTACTGATATAAATGTATTGCACTCCGCTATTGTTCTTTTCAATGTCCAAAAAGTAATTTTGTATCTGTAGTCCGACATGAAAAATTCATTTATTAAGTATTCAATTTTCTTTGAAAATGCTTTGATTATTGAAAATTATTTTCTTTTCAAGTACCATTGAAATAATCATCACAGTATTTGATATTTTTGTTCTATTCTGAATTATATGGTCTCTAAATTGTGCATAAGTTAGGAGTCTTTTATTAGGTTGTAAAGAAATAAATGGTGCTTTTTAACATTGAACTTCAAATGAACAAATAACAGTTTAAACAAAATTTTATTTATCAAAATAGAAACCATTACACTGTACACATTTCTCCCAACAAGTTTATTTATCCCGATTCGATAAAACTCTGGAGTTTTAGATGTTACAACATTTTCAAAGTCTTTAATGATAACATCATCATTGGGGTTGATTCTGTCACTGAAGAACTTGTCCAAATGCTTGAAGAATGATAATCAGTAGGCATGAGGTTCGGTGAGTAGGTTTGGCGAGGCAGAATTTCAATATCACGTTTGTTCAATTTTTACGGTTGATTGCGTGACGTGTGGTCTGGCGTTATCATGGAAAAATGGGCCTTTTCAATTGACCAAGTCTGGGTAGATGCACCTCAGTTTTTGATACATTTTGATTGCCACTCAATACTTTTCTGCAGTATTGTTTGATCACATGTCAAAAAATTATAATGGATCAAATCACTTGAACACTTCCAAAACCTTCCATTGGTGCACCTCAAGTTAAGGAAAAGGTTTTGAAGGTTCATGTCGATCTAACCTACTGCTGAGAACATCGGCGGTTGTCGTACATGATCCATTTCTCATCACATAATTTTTGCTTTTCTATCAAATTGTGGATCAGGCTCAACCAGTGTCTTCAAATTTTCATCGTTATCTTGAATATCTTCATCTTCTTCCTTAAATCTCTGAAACCAGCATTGAGTGTTACGTTCACTAGTGGTACCTTCTCCAAATATGCGGTTCAGATTTCGGTTTGTGCCAATTTTTGATTCATAAAGGAACACTACTCTAATTTGGATGTGGTTCATCCCGTTTTCAAATGCCTAAAATTGTAGATAATTTTTCTTTATTAAAAAATGTTTACCTTTCTTTCGCTTTAAGATATAAAAAAATTTATATTAATAAAACAACATTTCATTTAACAATTCATAATGGAAAAATGAAGTCATAAAAACTTCCATTAATTTCTTTACAATCTCATAAAAGGTTTTATGAAAATGTTATTAAAGAAAATGAAATTCACCATTAAAATATTTTAATTTTAAAAGATAGTCTTAAACGAAACCTATAAATATCCAAAGGTTTGAAACTTAATATTAAAATCAAAATGACCTAAAAATAATTATTTTTTAATTTTAAACTGTATAAATTTTATAGATTGCTTACATTGAATTTCTTTTTGTTTTTAATATTTTATATTAAATAATATTTTGTCAATTTTTTAGTTTATTAGTTTGTTTGTGTTTAATATTTTTACATGATTAGCATTTCGTAAAATTTATTACTACCTAGTTGGATCAGCCCCAAGTCGTCGAATGAGTAGTACGCTTAAATCAACTCCGAATAGAAAAATATCCATGGAAGAATATGATGTTCCCAAAGGCGCTTCCAATATTACTTTCAATCCTCAAAGAAAATATAGTGAAAGTGAAAATTGATTAAATATTGATATGCCTTCTGATATTGCTTATTAAAACTATATTTAATTTGTTAGAATAAATTCATATTTGTATATTTTTCTTGATCTTTTTGATTTTTATTCTTTATCTTTCTAAATCAAATTATTATTATTATTATTATTATTAATCGTTGATGAAATAATCATTTTATAATTTATTTATTTTTATGTAATTATTTTTTTATTTCAGTCTGTTAATATCAATTGGCTTGTAGTCAGAATTAGAAGACATTTTTGAATATATTTATTAAGTGATATAACAAATAATATTTCAACAAATTTTCTCAGACCTAAAAATTTCTTTTTTTATTAAATTTTAAAAATAATTTTATTATTTATGATTATTATTTATTTATTATGATTTTGCCGACAGAATTAGTTACCTTTCATAGAACTTAATCTGAGTATAGGAATTAATTCGACGACCAATTTTGTCGGCTATTGATGAAAGACCTTCACAACATGAAGGAATAATAGTTGCAAAAACTGAGATTACTATTTATTATTAAGATTTTTGTATTGTGATGTTGATTATTGTGTAACGAACATGTTTCTTACAACCGATGAGTCTTTAACTTTTTTTATCGTATATATATCTTTATAATCCTCCGTTAATAATTCATAATCATTTATCGATTTCTCTAGTTAATACTATTCCACAAAATATGCTCAACAAATAGCGAGAAATAACAATCTCTATTTTTTAATTTTTTCAAAAGCATTAATAAACTTAACAAAGCAAAATTACGAAGCTGGTCAATTCTGAAATAATATGAAGTGTGAATTTAGTGTAAAGGAAAAGTTAATGGTTATTTTATTTTAGTAAGCAAAAAATAACAAAACAATCGAGCGAATTCAACTTCAAAATAAATTCAAAACAAGATAAACACGCTACCTTAAACATTAAAAATTACATTTTTTCATTGTTTAAAAATTAACAATTTTATCATTTTATTGGATCTCTTAAGTGCATGTCTTAAGACGCACAGAAATAATAACAATATTAATAATAATTATTATTATATATAATCATAATTAAAATCTTATTTCACAATTTGTTTGGGGCGCCATGGAGAATAAGACGTTTCTTGAGTGGTATCTGGCTAATTAAAAAGCATGTTGGAAGATTTTCCCACTATTGACAGCAGTTAATGACCAGGTCATTGATTTGATTGACATGAGATTTCATACTTAGAGTCAAAAAATCTCATTTCATGCCGCCAATGAAGAACAGAGTTTATTTTTTGATTTGTGATACACTTTGAAGATTACAATTTATTGCTGATTTACAAAAAAATTTTGAAGTCAAAATTTATTTTGAATTTTGAAGCATTTTTTGATTTTATTCCAGTGTTAAGTCTCTTGACTTTCGCAAATAAGAATAACCAACCAATGTTGTGAGACTCGGTCCCTGGTTGGTTCAAAAATTGATTGAATTTACCAAAATACAAATCTAATAGAAATACATTGGGTAGGATATTACAATGGTTATTACTTTGACTCTTATGGTTTACCACCACTTGAAGATTTAAAAAAACATGCTAAAGAATATAATAAAAAAATTCAAAGTGAAACGGATTTTAAATATTGTGGAGAATTACTTTTATATTTTTATGCAAATTATTAAATAATATTGATTTTTCTAAAATAATATTTGAGATAAAAGAGACAAAGCTTCAATAAAAATATTTTAAAAATGAAAAATAATT
>JBBMKC010210263.1:0-23326 GCA_037834085.1 Bipalium vagum | reverse complement strand
TTTAAAGTTTGTAGAATTAAAAAAGTTTTTTTTACTTTTATCCAATAATAATGCAGATAATATTTCTAAATCATGATGGTGATATCATTTGAAGAAAAACATCGAAGAAGAAGAAAATTGACTGAAGAAGATCTGAAAGAAGAGATCGAAACATGTTTCAAAATAGCAGTATAAATAAAATTTTGCGTGTTCAAAAATGTTTTTTAAAAAGCGTGTACTTAAAAATTAAAAATTATTGTTCACTAGACTAGAAATAAGATTGTTGATAAAAAGATATGGCAGATATGTGAGAAGAACAGAAATTGACATGAGACCATTGAAAGCTAAATTTAGGATGCTGAGTTATAAGGAACTTGATATTAAGTTGCATTACTGTACTCAGGTAAGGAAATTGAGAAAGATGGCAGAAGAGATAATGGGAAATTAGTGGATAATAGTAACACTTTGGTTAGGCTAACAACTCGATGATAATGAATACTTAATGGAGTGTGCTTGTAACGCAGATGAAATCACCATTATAATAACAACCCAAGTGAATGAAAGAGGCCGCCCAGTTGGTCTACTTAACCGAGAAGTGATGACTACCCCATCAAATGTATTAGAACAACAAGAAGCAAAGTTAGCACAATCAGAGCAGCCTGAAGTATCAGGTCAGTCCATAAATTCGTGCGTATTGCATTATATCTTTTTGCTTCAAAACCTTTGTCATTTTATGCAGATGGTTTTAAAAAACTTCCTGACAGGTGGAAAATGATTGTAGAAAATGATGGTAATTATTTCCATGAATAAATGTTTCATATCGATTTCATTTGTTTTTTTTTTATATTTACATAATATTCATTAATACGCACGAACTTATGGACTGACCTGATAGTACAATGGTTAATCGGAATAAGTCAAAGACAACCTGACGTTTCTTATTACAAGACGTACAGACAACATTGCAGGATGGACTCGTCGATGCTAGACAAGATCAAAGTTAACTAGTAGAGGATCCTGATGACGTTATATTAGTAGAAAGGGAAGAAGATAAAGTAGGAATACCAAATTAGGTCACGAAGCACAACGTAATGATGCAGGATGAACTAGTAGAGATAAAACCAGATGTATCACAGTAAAGTCAAGCAAAAGTTAGTCAGACTAGGCCCGGAAGTAATCTGGTTGGTCAACCAAGGAGGTTTAGACTGTTACCGGTATTAAAGCAGAAACTAGAAATAGTTTGAGAAGACACTATCTTATAAAACTGGCTGAGAAATATCGAAAGCAGCATGATGAAGAACTTTATGATATGGAAACAGCGGATGACCAAAACATTATTAGACAATTAAAATACTTGATGGATCCGCAAATGAGGATGGAGAACCACCAGATAAATTAACTCGTGACATTTTTGAAGAAATGCAAAAGGTGGTTACCGATGTTGACGTTTTTGTGGATAAACCGAGTAATATAAGTTATGATTTGGTTCTAGGATACTTAGTAGAAGCAGTAGATAAGGAAAACGTTTTAGTTGGTATTACGATGATATTATAAAGGTTATTAAAGATAAATAAAAAAGGTGGAGGACAAAGCCTAGATTTGTTAGTTAGCAAAGCTAACAAGAAAATAAATGATTTCTTTGGACCATGGCTGAAATTTCATCAGGGATGGCAAGGATTATTACTCATAAAGCAAGAGCAATCAGAGCGACAACAGAAATCAAGAGAAGCAGATCCAAGGAATCGTAGACCCGAATATACAAGAGAAACCAAAAATGAAGATGATTTAGACTACGAGCAACTTAGAGGAGCTCCATATAGCTGTAGAAGGGAGCAGCAGAGATCAGAGCGAGAAAACAACTCAAATATGTGGCTACCAATGATGATATTAATTATGTTCATGTTTATGAATATTTTGGACAGAGGTAATGCCTTAGTAGCTTACGATTGTAGCAAACCTAAGATTGGTAAAATATATTCGCTAATGGATCTAGAGGAATGCCCAGAAGCATATCCAACGAAAATAAAACAGACTAATATAAAATATCACATCTACCAGGAAACGGAATTCCGGAGAACTCAAGTAAAGGAATGTATTGTGACAAAGGCATCCTTTGAATACTACTGTGATGTCGAATATTATTGTTGTGTCACAGTCCAACAGCCTTTCTTAGATGCAACAATGATTCCAGTGCCAGTAATAGTAAGCTCCAAAAATTCGTCACACACAAGCTACAAATAACCGCAGGATTGGCAATAGATGCCAAGATAAGTGTCAGAACCAGACAAACCGTTATTGAAGAAGGATCAATTTCATCAAATGGAGAATCACTGAAAGAGACAAATACAGACAAGGAGCAAAAGTTAATTGGGTGGTAACACACTCAAATTACCAAGTAGAATTGAGAGAATTTAAAGGAATTTTTGATGCGGTCACGGGAGAAATGTTATCACACGCTTTTTGCAATTCAAAGCATACCACTCGTAATACTGGAGAATCATTGCTCGTTTACAAGATACTGAATATAATGTGTGATATGGTGTTTCTCAAGAAAGTGGTTTTTATCCAGGTAGAAGGAGAAAAAGAAAGGGTAAGAAAAGCGAATAAAATTTCTAAATCATCGGAAAAGGTACATAGAGAAAGAACGCCAATTGTTTTATTCAGTAAAAACAAAGCCGAGGGAGTCAGGTTTGTGAGAAAAGAAAGTACGTTAAAATGTAATGTATTGGTATATGCAACTAATCACAAAGGAGTATTTGTAAGTCTAAAAAATACTTTGGAAACCAGAAAAGTTGATAAAATGGAAATAAGAATGGCGAATTATGTCAAGACGAAAATAGATTCTATCTATCATTTACTGAAGCACTCGACAAGTGAATACTATCACGAACTTGTGATAAATGATTGTCGAATAAACAGAGAAGTGCTGAAAATCGATTTGCAATGATCATTACTAACTCAGATTTGATAGCTCCAATGTTATTGCATGATCAAGGAATATTTGCTTGGATGATGGGTGAATGAATACACTAAATGTGCAGTTACGATGTCTGATAGATTGCACAAATGAACTTCCAGTTGTATTGGAAGGAGATTTGGGGTTTACACAGTGTTTATGATTGCCAAGTGGGCACTTTCTCAATTAATGTCGGTATATATATTATACAGAGCAGTTGGATTTACATGGAGGTTAATAGCAGCGTGTCTACCGTTTTAGCGAAATTTGTTATAATTCATCATCATGGTAACAAGCTATCCAAATTGAAAAAGAAAATATTCGCAGATGATCAATACCAGAAAATGAGAATGGAAACAATCGAGAAGCTTGATACAGAAAATGGAAGTGATAGTTCATCTTTTCATTTAGAATGAGAGTCCGGAATATTTTAAAGTAAAGGACAACGAATTAAAAGATCAAGTAAAAACCGTAGATACTCGTCACTACAGAAAAATCAAGTATCCGCACCACCGTATATAAGGAAACCGTTGCCAAATATTCCAACACGGGTACAAATATATCCAGAATTACCAGAGGCCTTTACTATGAAAAATCAAAAGGCAGAAACAATAGCCAAAATATTTATCGAAGAAATAGTATTTCGATACGGAGCAAGACGAAAGTTGCTGACAGATCGCGACACTAATTTTATGAGTGAGATTATAAAAGAAATATGCTCCATGTTTGCGATATTAAAATTGAACACATCACCTTATCGACCACAAACACTACTAGATGGCTTAGTAGAGAGGTTTAATGGCACCTTTTTAAAAATGTTGTCAACGGTTACTAATAAAAGACAAACTGGCTTGGATGTACATATAGCGTCGTGTTTATTTGCTCATAGAAATGCTGTACATCCATCCACATGAGAAATGCCGTTTTATCTCATGTATCTTAGAGATAATAACAAGCCAGTAGATCTGGAAAATATTAATCCAGCATCGCAATATTTAGAAGAAGAAGATTATAAAATAATAATGCATGAGAGATTGCAAAAGGCATGGCAGAGAGCAGGATTGTATATAAAATATAACCAAGAGAAATATAAAGATCATTACAATAAACTTGCGAAACCTCATTCAATAGAAGTCAGAGATAAAGTAATGGTTGATACGCCAGACCCACAAAAATGAAAATCGCCGAAGCTTCAAAGAACTTTCAGAGGACCATATATAGTTGAAAAAGTTAGTCCCACGAATTTACAACTAAAAACCAAAAGAGGGGGAAAGTCCTGTACACGTGAACAGATGCAAGAAAGTGATAGAAGAAATGGGCTCTAGATATCCATTGCGATCTAGAAAACCATTTAAGGAACAATCAGTAGTGGCAGCAGTGTCAATGCCAAAACTGAACAAATGGTTTTGGCTATCACTATTTTTATTAATGATTATCACTGTAGACGGACAACAAGATTTAGCTCTTTGTCATACTTCACATAAAATCCAGAATTTTTTGACAGAAAACAGCATTGACGTTCTGCCACGGCCTGGAAATTCTCCAGATATCTCACCCATAGAGAATTTATGGGCTATTGTAAAAGAGCGCCTGAAACCTATGGATTGTACTACTGAAAATTTGCTCCATTCAGCCATTAATCAGTTATAGAATAACGATGAAAAAATTAAGTTTTTATGTGCAAAACTAATTGCTTCAATGCCTAATCGTGTTCTGGATGTCATAAAAGCTAAAGGTGGACATATTTTTTATTAGTGTAAATTTTTTTAATGTGTTTTCTGTAATGTACTTCAATATATCAATGATTTTCTTGAATTTTATCTTTGTCCAAATTAATTTGAACACTACTGTATATAGTACCCACTTTTCATCACAAGTGACAATGCGATGCAAAAATGGACATAAATCATTGCGGATCAGCAGGGAATTGCAAATCTCCATACGTTGAAATTTTTGGAAATTGTTCAACGAATGTGGGACTCATTTGTCGAGCTTTTAAACTTTTCTCATTGATTTCAAATGACGAGAAATGGTCATTGCTGATACGCCAAACACTTTGACTAGGTCTCGTACAGTCTGATGTGGATTTTCTTCAATCTTTCTTCAACATTTGTTTTTAACCTTTCTTAAATCTCGTTTTTAACTACTATATAATTTAGTTGTGGTGAGCTACATCCTCCGACCAATTTTCAGTTAATTTTACAAAAATTATCCTATCCATTGATTTTGGAAAATCTTCAAATTTTCTAGGATCTTAAGTTATGATTTTGAGCTTTGTAATTATTATTTTTCATACTAGTAATAGTAAAATTGCATTAAATTAACTTATTTTTATGGAAAAAATCGTAATCAAATACTTCAAATTTTATTAATAGATTTTTAAAATGTTTTTATTATATTAAATAACGTATTTAATAAAAAGAAGAATAAATAATTTTATATTACATAGAATTGTGTCGATTTAAAATGTTTTGTAAATTTTCATTGCCTATTGTTTAAAAACTATTTTTATTTAGTTCATAATGATAATTAGTAATTGAAATTTTATTTCAAATGATAAAATTTATGTTGTTTAAGCGAATTAAATCTATTTAAATAAATAAGGACGTCATTTTTTAATTTGGTCAACTTCAGCTTATTTCTTCATAGGTTTTAAATAGGGTAATATAACACCAAAGATACATGAAATTTAAACCAGTTATTCAGGTTCCCTAATGTTATTTATTCTTTCAATAATATTGGTGATAATCCTCATTTGTATACCAATTTACATCTTTTACTCGAGAACTATGTCAAATAACCGTGAAGCTACTGAGCCCCTATATGTACAAGGAGCAGGGTCAGCTGAAGTAAGTAATTTAAATAAAAAGAAAACAAAAAAAGAGAAAAAAATGATGAAAACCATGAATCAAGAATTTATTAATAAAACCAATTCCGATGAGATACAAGATAGTTCGAGGCAGACTAATATTGACCATTTAATACTAAATAAACCTCCCAGAGAAGATAATATTGAAAATGAAATTATAGAAGCAGTAATAGTTCCAAAAGAATCCGGCCCCATTTTAGCAACCCCGGATATTAAAAAAATCACGCTAACTAGCAAAAGTTTATTTTTAATTTAATTTAAAAATTATTATTTGTCTTATAGAAATAATGAAGTCGGATAATAGTGAAGCTAAATCTCAGAATTCCAAGGTTATTGTTTTACATTTTAAGTTTTTATTATTTTAATGATTATTGGAATTAACGTTCAATGTTTATTCAATAATGTTATTATTTTAAGGTAACACATTTCTTTAACTAATGAGATTCATTATTTTATAATGGAAATTAACTATTTTATTCAACTTATTAACATCCGCATATTTTGGATAAAATAAATAAACAATATTCTTATTTCCCGTTTAATTCTTAACGGAAGTGGTTCGATTTCATAGATAATATTGATTATTAATCTTTTCTGACACTTTGACAGGAGCATCTTTCTTAAATTGTGTCGGTACTAACTTATTTTACTTATTACTGTTAAAAATTGATTCTTTCGACTTTACAATAATGTTCTTTTTTAGTTATTTAATTAACTTGGGTTCTTGGAATTTACAAGTGAAAAATTTTTAGATAAAGAAAAATGCCCTTCATAAGGACTATCGATTTTATCAGTGTTTTAATTGTAATCAGTTTATAAAATTATCAATTTTATTTCGTTTGGTTGCGTGGTCAAATGCTAAACTTCATACCAACGATCCCTTTTTATTTTAGTGAAAACAATAACAATAACAATGGCTGGTAAATTCAATTGTTTTGATAGTCGATTAAGTATCAAATTATTAGTGTCATGTTGTAGTAAAGTAACTTTTAATTGGATTTTTAACACAATAATTGGACGGATATAGCACTTATTTCATTTTGACGAAAATGAATCAAAAGGATATTAAAATTAGCCTAGTTTTAGTTATAAATAATGTCCTTAGTTTACTTTCTGTATTTTGGTAATTGGTAATGAAATAAAAAAATTATTTATTACTGATTATTTATTAATTTGTTAAAATATACTAATAATTATTGATTTTTAATTAAATTAAAGTTTTCCAATGGCTTGAACTAACTTGGTTTTTAAAATTTAAATATCTTAATATGAAAATTGTCAAAGATCCAAGAAATCTTGAGTGGATAACTTTAAAAAGCATATCCAATTTTAATTAATGATATAAATCTTATGTTAGAATTAATAAATACTTTTTTGATTGGTAATTGTGGAGAAACTGTAAAAATCAAAAATGCAGTTTTATTATGATTATATTACTAGTGTCAGTTTAAAATACTGCTTTACTCTAGGGTGGTACTGTGTATTTTTATTAATCTGAGCTATTTAATTTTTTTCAACGCCCTTTGTTACTATCTGATTCTATAATTAGACAAAAACATGACATAACGAAATCATTATGAAACAAATACAAGGATAAAAAATAAAATATTTCAAATTGGATACCCTTCTTTTGTGAATGGGGATATATATGAATGAATTTTTTAAATGAAATAATATTTTAATTAATCCCTATATGTGAAATCAGTCCCTAGATATGGTTTGCTGTCTTTGTATTAAAGAATTAATTTCATTGAGGATTTAGGCTTTTTACTTTTGATATCTTTAAAGAATGATTTGCGATCTGAAATAAATTGATTAAATATATTTTAAAATTAATTCCTAATGTCTGAGTGCATTATTAGGTGAATATTTATTTAGGGAGAATAATTTTGATAATTTTTAATAAATCTTACAATATAATATCCATAGTCTCTTTCGGCATAATTTTCATGGTTTTCAACTAAAATATGTAAATTAAAAGTTCAGTTTTTATAATGAAGTTATTTAATAATATTATATAATGAAATACAATTTCAACCTGATTTCTTGGGAATCAAAGAACTCTGTTTACTTTTCTTAAATTGGCAAAGTTCACTTAAATTATTTCTGTGTCAATACTTGGTTATGTAATTTTTTACACCAACTCTGATCAAAGAGTGTTCATTTCCAATTCTAAGCCTGTTTCCTGTATTGCAAGTTTTTCGGAAGTTTTTGGTTTGTTTACTCTAACGATATGCATGTGTTATGGTTGTAAGAAATTAGTATTATAAATCTATTTCAATTTAACAAATATATGATTTTCTGATTAAATTGTGAGCTGTAAGGTTTCATGTGCTTTAAAAGTGTTTATCGTCATCAGCTCGAAGAAGCCAACGAAGAGATTTCAAAGCTCAAGAATGACTTTTCCAGCGTCGCGGACGAAAATAAATTGTTAAAAAATAACATGAAAGAACTGGAATGTTCCAAAAATAAGGTAAACAAAATTGCAAGTCTTTTTAAAACGTAAAATGTTTTATTAATATAGTTGGAGGAACAGCTGCAGCAAATGAAGTCAGAAAAAACCAGTGTCTCGAATAAGGTTACCAAACTGGAACGGAAGATTGATAAACAGGAAACGGAAATTATCACATACAAAGACCAAATAGGATCGATGATAAAAAAGTTACAGACAGTTGAGTCTGATTTGAAATCTGAACAGACAAAAATGGTTAGTCTACAAGAAGAAAAGGAGCACATTCGGATAAAAAACGATGAAATAATGACACAATTGAAAAATGAGAACAAAAATATGCACCAAAAATATGAGAATCAATTTGAAAAATTGAAAATCGATAAATTGAAAATTGAAAGGGAAATACATCGTCTCAACGAAGTATTGGGTGATAAAGAAACACAAATAAATAAACTAAACAATGAATTAGCACATCTGAAAATTTTATTAGATAAGACATCCAAAGAAAACATCCACTTGACAGATCAAATTTCTGAACAGTTGAAAAAGAAAGATTCAAAAATATCATTTGTGGAAACTGAAAAGAAAAAGTTAGCGGAAGTCGTAGAAAATTTGAGATTGGAAATTAAAAGCAAATCTGATGAATATGAATCAAGACTGTTAAAAGTGACAGAAGAATCGGACAAAAGGAAATGGAAACTTAATGATCACCAACGAGAAATATCCGTGTTAAGAAGTGAACTTGACATTTTGAATCAAAAAATCGTTTACAAAGATGAAGAAGTGAAAGAAAAAATGCAAGAGATGTCGATTTTATTGAGTTCAAAAAATTCCGATATTGAGAATCTCGAAAGTAATAAATCGATTTTGATGAACGAAAATGAAAAATTGAAAACTGATCTCTACAACAAAGAAGCAGAATTCGATCGAAAGATGCTGGACATGTCAAAGAAAATGGGTGATTTCCATAGCGATTTGATGTTATTAGAAAGTCACAAAGTGGAACTTTTGAAAGAAAACCAGTCACTTCACCAAGCAATCAAAGTTCAAGACGATAAATTCCTAGAGAAATCAAAAGAGTCGGAAAAGTTGATAAAAATGGACAGTTACATTAATGAACTTGTTCAGGAAAATGAAATTTTGCTGAAGAAAATCGATCAATTAAAGGTGGAAGTTTCAGAAAAAAATGATAAGCAAACCGATATAGAGAAACAAATGGAAAAATTGTTGAAAGAGTTTGATGTGAAAGAGAAAAGGCTGCTGAGTTTAGATGGTGAAAATCAGACTTTATCAGAGAATCTTGATCGATTGCAAAAGGAGATAATCTGTATGACGAACAAAATGAAAGAAAAAGAACAAATCTTAAAACTAACAAATCTCGAAGATCAATCGAACAATTTATTGTCAAAAGTTAGCATGAAACCGTTGATTGAGACCGAAAATGTTATTGGAAAGATTCCACAATTACCATCGGCAATAAGTCCTGAAAATGATTCCTCAAATGTTGTCAACGAGATGAAATTTCACATTGATAAACTTTCAAATGAATTTTTAAATCTCCAAGGAAAATATTTTCAACTTAAAAATAATTTACCGGTTAGTGATAGTTTTTTTACTTATTGATTTATAATTATTGTAAATAATTAATTTTATTTATTTATTTATTATTTAGTTTTCATTTTTATATCAATTTTAAAATCACTTAAAATTAAGTGTGTTATTAATCAATTCAAACGTTTTTAGCCTATTTTATCTGAAAATATCCTCATAACATTCTCCTCTATTGATTACATACACATGTAAAGTTTGTTCGTCGATTCTGCCAATAAAGTTATCTCTGTTTTCGTTCTTTTCGAATTAAAGAAGAATATTTTGCTTCACTATTACCAATCCCAATTCTAATAATAATGTCTATCAAGTCGGTCTTTCCTCAAATCGATTGTTTCGTAATTTTCCCATCCCAGCCACCCTCGTCAGATTTTGAGTTAATCGATGCCTCCTATAATCAAAAGTATGAATCAGTGTTTTGTGGAGCTGTTTTGAGAAGAGAAAATGAGTGAGCAACGATAATCAGATACAGAAAATTTAACTTTATCTCCTGTTCGATTCTTGAACGCCAGATCTAATATTCTCAATTTTATAGATTTTATCTTCAATTGATAATAATATTTTTTGGATTTATACGTATTGAGAATTAATTATATGCTTGAAATTTTTCGACTGTTTTATACCGACAGCTTTTTTGTTATTTCTGTGAAATATTTCAAACCGAATTTTTTTAAACAATTTTTTCAACTTAATCACTCAAACTTTAATTACTACCTTCATAAAAAATCCTGTGTGTTTTTTAAATATTACGTATTTTAATCCAAGATCGTTTCATGGAATTTACGAAATCTCTCGTAAAATTGAGAAAATTGTTGATTCCCTAACTCTTTCTAAATATTAAGAAATCTTGTTAAAATATTTATGTGAATTTTGATGATCTCTGCGATGATCTCAAAATCTATTCACTTCTCAAATAACCAATGTTTCACATATTGATATGTGGTACGAAATACCATTGACAAAGAAAAGTTATTGATTAATTATTATCCAAATTATATAATTTTGTTTTCATTAAAAAAACCAATATATCAATAAAATCTTTATAATGACTTCTTGGCATTAAGTGAAATATATTGATCATAGTATTAATTATTCAAACTATTAGTTAATATTGATTAATTTAAATGACAATTTCAAAAGTATTTATTCATATGAAATCAATTGTGCAATTATATATACGTTATAATCAAAATCATATGCAAAATTTGAATTAAAATAACATGGTTATCAATTCAGATCCACACTGAACTCAAAACTCCAACTTTTAGCACGCTTCACCAAAGTACCCAAAATAGTGATATAATTCCTCAAAATCAAAAAAAAATAGGTGATGGTAAAAATGTCCAAGAAATTCAGCATGACAAGTTTAGATTTTGTTTCACAATTTTTATTGCTTTAATCATTGATTACACTGCCACCAGATCACAACAAACCGCCAATCATGACTCCAATTTCAATGATAATAATGAACGAAAGCTAACAAATCAGGTAATAATGATTATATTTCAGATTTTTTGGGGTTATTATAAATGTCACTCGTTAAAATAAAATATTTAAAAATGGTTTAGGTTAAGTTCATGTTTACCTATTTGAGATATCAGTAAAAGTTTGTCACATTGTTGATTCGATTAAATTAATTATTGAAAGGAGACAGTCAGTCTTGAACTATTAAACGATTTTCATTTTTTATTAATCTAAAAGTTGTAAAGACAATATCATTGGTAATGCCAAAGAGGAATTATTGTTTTATAAAATAACCACGGAAACACCAATTATGTTAGCATTTAGGCTGTTAAATTACGATTATTTTAATGTGCGCACATCAGTCGGGAAATTAAGTCGTTGAAAATTCGTTTTTATTTAACCTATTGCTTTGTTATCGTTCGAGAAAATATTATGCCATATATGTTGTTTTTCTGTCATTTATATTATGTTTACATAAAAATATTAATTATTGATTGAACAAATAGATTATCGTTATTAAAGGTAATGAATGGTTTTCCTAGAACGATTAGTATGTACCCGTAGACCTTGTAGACCAAAAGCTTTCAGACAGAAATTGACATAATCTATTGATCGCTTTTGTTGATTTTATTATGGCTTTTGATGATATAAGTATGCCAGATAAGATTGTTATTTGTGCAGTGTTACGTTTGAAGGTATGATTTTAGGTACCGGAGGTATTGTATGGCCAAATATGCACAAGAGAGCTATTCCTATTGTTGAGTGAATGTTAATATTTTATGAAGTCGCTTTTTGTAGTGTGCTTACATAAAGAAATGCTAATGTGATATAAGTATTTTCATATTTTAATCAAGGCCTTTTAATTTAAAATTTTAATCAACGTAGTTACAAATCTATATTTTGTACTCTACTTATTCCTTTTCAAACATTTTGCTGCTATTATTATTATTATTATTATTATTATTATTATTATTATTATTATTATTATTATTATTATTATTATTACTATTATTACTATTATTACTATTATTACTATTATAAATTGATTTTATTTTAAAGGTAGACTTCCAGTGAATGTTTAATATAAGGTATATTATAAAATTTTATTATATTCGATTGGAGTGCTCTTAAAAATCTCAATAGTTCTGTCTGCGATAAAATATATATTTTTATAGCAAATTGAGAAATTCGAATACGCTTTGGCTGTAATAATGAATAAAAAATGTTGATTTATTTTGAATTTCATTTTTAAAAAATCAATTTAATTATTTCTTAATGTTATAAAATAATTTTTTGATTAAATTAATTAATTAAAATGGTTGAAATTTGAGTTCTTAAAAATTAACGAAAAATAAAAATTTGAAGGTTGATCATTTTTAGTTGATTTAATTTTTCATAAGGAAAAAAGTGCCCGACAGCAATTGTCGATGAATATTTTTCATTTAATTTCAACTTGGTAATTTTCATGAATAATAAAAATATAAAATTTATTAAGAGTATTTTTAATTTTCTCTTGTCTATTTAATTCGTTACTATTTTAGTATAATGTGGAAAAAATTTTCCAAAATTTAAAATAAGACATCAAAAAATTTTTTTATATATATATATTGATTTATTTTTGAATTAATGTTGTTTTAGGAAAAATTTCTGCTTTAGTTTTTTGATGTATTTTGTTTTCGTTTTTAGCATCTCGAAAAAGAATTTCAACAATTATCCACGGAAAGCACACTTCAGAAAATCGAATATGAACAGCTATTGGCAGCTCACAAAGTAGATCTTCACTTTACCTATGTTAAAATGTTTTTCAATTGTTTTCCTCTTTCAGCTTATTAATGAAAAATATGAAAAATTGGCCAAGGAATTCGTTGATCTCAAAAATTCTTCTCCAATAATAAAGCATGACACTGAAACTGATCCGTTGCATGAAGAACGATTAAAAAAGTAATGTCAGTTTCCTTAATCTTCAGAATGTTTTTATTTCTTTCGTAATGAGTGTAATCGAAATAATCTATCAAAAACGGTATTACAAACAAAAGAGACATTAGGACCAAACTATACATTTTTTCACTTGTTTCCCTTTATTAATTAGTGCAAATTGGATATTTTCGCTTGACAGCAGTAAGAGAATATAATTTTTTAAAATTTGATTAGATAAATGAAAAATTAAGTCAATAATCCTATTCACAAGATTACTTTATTAAAAATTAGTTGATCTTATAAAAACCAATATTTAATAAAATAAAATTTTTATTGAAATTTCATTCAATATTTCAATTTTTCGAGTTTTTATTATTACTTTGGATATTTTCAATTGAATTTCTTAGATTTATTTATATGTATTATTGAGTTTTAATATAAAAATAAATCAATACATAAAAAATTTTAAATTTTTTTTGAGGAAATTCAAGATTAACGGGTAAGTTATGGTCTCTTTTTAGCTAAAAGTTAATCCAATTGGCTATTGAATTTCATTAAAAATATTCACCATCATATTATTTAGTAATATGGTAAGGTTTACTGGTAAATAAATTATTTAGTAATTAAACTTCGAGTAAATTATAATTAAATAAAACATAAAGCATAAGTATGAGAAATCGGCAAAAATGGTTGGAGGTGGAATTGTGAAGAAACCAACGATGTATTAATAATAATAATATTAAAAATAATACTAATAAAAATAATAATAATACTAATAAAAATAATAATTATTATAATAATAATAAAACAAAAATATCTTTCTTTATACCTTGCATTCAAATCAATCTCTTCAGATAATTTAGTAAAAGAAATAATTGAGAGCCCAGATGGGAAAGGTGAGTCCAGTTTGACAATGATAAGTAACTGGCTTAATTAAGACCTTATTATATATATGAGTCGTTAATTTTCTCTTACGTTATGCTTCTGTTGTTCTGTGTTACCATGGTAGCAAAAATAACACATTTCCTTACTTTTGCTTGACTAACTTGAAATCCATACTATTGTTATTCTAAAATCAATTACCATCAGTTTCTGTATTCGTTTTTCGAAGATAGGCGTTTTTTATTTTGGCAAATTTTCCTTTGTAAAATTAAGTTGATTTTAGATTATCAAAAAATCGATTTTGAAGGAAGATAATTTTGTTGTTTGATGAAATAATTATTTTTATCTGTCGCTCAATATTATTGATTTTTTTTAATATCGTTGTTAATTTCTGATTTGTTGGTAATGGGTTGTCTTAGTTCTTTTATGGTCAAACAGATAACCAATAGTAATCAAAGAAAAGTGGTCAGGCAATAGGAATATCCATTTGAAAATTTTTGTTAGTATATCACCGGTTTTGATAGATTATCAATTTTTCGTGAAATATTTCCTTATTTCGAAAAAAAAACAATATATCCATATTTATAAGCCGTTTAGTTATAGCCTATGTATTCAAATCATTTATTTTCCTTCAGATTTCAAGAGGAAAACAGCCAATTGAGATCACAACTAGACCACTATCGGGATACCCTGGAAAAAACCGAGCTGTGTCTGCAAAATATCCAGACATCTGTTGACCACGAGGAAAGTAAATGGAAAAACTGTCTGAAGTCCTCGGAAAATGAGCAGGAACGAGTTAGTATTGTGATGAATATAAAGATTGATGTTGATGTCCTTTTACAAATTAGTTGGAAGAAAAAATCAAAGAACTGTTGACTGAAATCGATATTTTGAGAAACAAAAAGAATTCCGAGTTTTCACAAGTGGTAAAATTTTTTCTTTCTGTGTTTTTATTGGTTTTATGATTACTCACTCAAAAAGAACTGATTTACTAAATTTAAATAAAGATTTAAAGGGAAAAAATTAACTTTTAACTTATGTCGAATAAATATTCACTGTGTATTCTGTTTCGATTACATTCAAAACCGATTATGATAATTTTTGAGAATGACGAAATTTCTATCGCCAATTTTCACATTTTTCTTAAATTTTCTTACAAGCCTTGTGACTGAAGAGAAATATAATTTTGTGAAAATTATTCATTTATTTCAAATATTGTTATTTGGAAAACGAAATTCGTGATTTAGAATACTCGAAAAAAGCTGAATAATGCTCAAATTTTCAGTTCGACATTTAGAATTTGTTTGATAACATTTAGATTTTCTCAGTTGTAAACCCCAGCATGTAAATTTCTGATTTGATTACATTACTTACTCAGTGTTAGACAAAGGAAGTGAGAGAATAAGCGAGATATACAATAAAGGAAACCACTGTGCACGCAAAGAAAGAATTGTTCGAAAGAATTTCTGACAGTCAAATTAATCATTAAATAATAATAAATAAAACATATTATTCCACAAAAAAGTGCTAAAAGTTAAAAAAAACGAATTTCTATTAAAATTATACAATACAAACAAATTTAATGAGAGTTAATAACTAGTACGTTCGCATCTGTTCTCAATCTATTCGCTGAATTCTTTTGTCCAGGCTTAAAATTAAATTTTGAAAATCTTCTTAGTGTATGAATTCCAATTTTTCTAAAAGTCTGATGGCGAGCTTTATAGTAGCTCGTAAATTGTTGTTGTGCGTCAACCAAGTTGATCCCAAGCTTGCTCTATGGAGGGGAGACATCAGGTGAGCGTGCAGAGGCTGTGGAAGAACTGATAAATTTCGGGCACTAAAGCATACTGCCACAATTCTGGCAGTATGCAACGTTGCATCATCATATTGCAACATCAAATGATGCTGTTCAGTATTTGGAATGATGTCCTGGTTGATAATTTCCTTTAAATAACGTGCAGCATTTAATGTGCCATCAATAATAACTGCAAATGTTCTATCATTCAACCATATAAGACTTGCACAACAATACCCCCATCATACTGCTTTATACTGCAAATCTGCATATCCATCGGTTTTCTGGCGTTTGACTCTTCGACTATCTTTGAAGTCCATTGAAAATCTATCCATAATATAGACTTCCATTTATTACTATCTAAATTTAGATGTTCTCTTGCAAAGCTCATTTCGTTATCCACATTTCTCATTTATTTTTTTTATATAACATTTTTTAAAAATTCGATATTATGAATTTTTGGTCCACTCTTATCAGATTTTTTAATGCTATCTTATTTTTTTCATTCGATAAATTGATTTCTTAATTATAATTCTTTAAACAGTATCAAATATTTCGCAATGAAAATATTTCTAAGCTTACAAATAATTTTTTTGTGATTTTTTTGAAGAAAGGATTTTATCATATCAAATTAAATATTTAAAACTACAAGAAAAAGAAATCAATGAAATTTTAAATTTTCGCAGAGATCTAAAAAGAAAAAAAATATTGTATATTTATAAACTTATAAAGTTTTTTATTTATTGTTATTTACAAGTTTTATTTTATTAATTTAATTCTATTAATTTTGTGTTTATTGAAAACTTATCTAAAAAATTATTGAATTTATAATTTTAAAAATGAATTTTTGAACAGTAATAACCTTAAAAAGTTAAACTTATCGATATTAAAATTTATGTGGCTTTCTTTGTTATTGTTATTTTAAATGTGGCCTTGGAGGTTTAAAAGGCTCCCACGTCTGGTTTAAAGAATTATTTAATTCTTTCTGCGATGATCTTTATCGAATTTTTTTTATTAATCTTGTATATAAGGTAATCTATTTTTAGAATTATTTTCTTAAAATTGATTCTTTGAAAATCATTTCCATATTATTATAACTATTAAATAAATGATCGATCGAATGAGTAGTTGTATGTGATAATGGAAATGAAATTAGCTACTAACGTTATCTTAATTGCACCGCTGTGCCTCAATGCTTAGCATTTATTCTTTCCTTTAATTTTATATATTTATTAATTGACTACGTATGTGTTATTATTATTGTGTGTAATTAGATAATTGAAGAAAATCCATCTATCGTTAACGGTGGATCTATTTCGTCTGAATCGAAAAAGAAGAGAAAAAATAAAAATAAAAAGAAGAAGAGTAAAAATCGTTAGTATAAACATGTTTTTTCTCAATTTTTACGTTGTAAATTAGATGGATATTTAATATTAGTTTTGTATATTTATTTTTGCACGATTGGTACAGATTTCACGATTTTCCATTCGTGAATCTTCTTACTCAACCAATTCAATTTCCTCTCTGTATCATATATTTAATTAAATATTAATACGATAAATAATCGATAATTTTCAACAATAACTTATTTTGCATACATATTTCAATGAATCAATATACATTGTTAAATGATTGATTTCATGTTATATTTATCGACGAAATATATTTAAATAATCTATTCTCTGTTATGGATCGATTAATTTTTATTGAAGCTTATTTTTCACCTGAAAGGTAGAAATATATTGATTATTTTAAAAATATCGGTTATTGATTTAAAATTCAAAAATACTATTTATTTTAAAAAAAATTTTCGATATTGTTTATATTCAATAACACACACAGAGGGAAATGAATTAGAGAAGGATGGTTCACGAATGTCTTGAGGCGCACACATGCTTTGTCACTTATGGGCTTATTTCAGGATGATATTTTCATTTTTGATCATATAGTCTAATCAAATTCTCTTTTTTTCAGGTGTAGCTCAGCAATAGAAAGCGAGTCCAATAGTGTTATTTTTACGAACAGTCTCTTATTCCAATTTTATATTAGCTATAATAACTAGATTGATTGTCTTACTAATGATATCTCTCTCACACCGGTTTTTTGGACGAGCAGTTACATTTACACGACAAAAATTATAATTATAATTCCTTCACTTCTTGATTTTCATTTGTGATTTATGTTCCATTGTATCACTTGTTGAGACACTAAAGTGATATTTTAATGTTTTATATCTCCATCTCTCTTCTCTTTCTTTGTATCAATGTCTTTAATGTGTTTTTGAGTTTGTTTATTTTAATTTTCATTAACTTTTCATTTGTCGGTCTCACTGGTTTCTTGTAACATGCAAAAATTTTCTGGTGATGGGGAGTGATTAAATATCGTCCATAAATATAGATATTTCATTGACATGCTCCGACTTTGGTTATTCATTTGATGATAACATTTAAATATATCAATCTACACTTTATCAAGCCAGCGTTATATTTTTAGTATTTTGAGTAGTAGTCAAAGAAGAAATGGACTT
Organism: Bipalium vagum; assembly: GCA_037834085.1. Lineage (NCBI taxonomy): Eukaryota > Metazoa > Platyhelminthes > Tricladida > Geoplanidae > Bipalium > Bipalium vagum. The sequence continues at coordinate 4,877 of JBBMKC010210263.1, read as the reverse complement.
TAGTTTTCATGGATCTTTAATTTTAAAATAAGTTAATACAACAATTATAGTAATACAGTAATCATTTTTTGAAATCAAATCAAATCAAAAAGCTTACTTTAAAATTACTATAATGTAAACTTTTTTTAATGTTAAAATTACTAATAAATTAAATCAATAAATTAAAAAATTGATCAATATCTTGTGATGTAATTATTTAATGTGTTTATTTTAATATCTGAAATAATTTTTTAGATTTTAACCTATGTTAATATTGTGCACATTCATTTTAGTGCTATAAAAGAGAATTTATATTCCGCTACTAAGAAATGTTAATGCCTTTATATGCGCTAATTATAAATAATTAGAACAGTAATTATTTTTCTTGAAGAGATTATATTAACAAAAATTAATTTTTTCAACCTTTTACATTAAACTCAATAGTTAAACCTATTTGCTATTTTACACTATAACATAACGCATCAACAAAATTTAGAAATGAAGGTTGGCAGCAGACACTATTTTGACGAAAGTTAAATTTTTCGATATTTATGTATTGATAGTTTTTAAAGACAAATATTTCGCTATAAATGTGTGTTTAATTGAAGGTTTTGCGGGATTTAGGTCGATAAGAAAGTCCATGGTAGATAATTATCTGCTATGACAATATTATACATAATACAGTAATTTTAATAATATGACGTGCTGTTAACAAAGCATCATATGGTAAAGAGAATTAATTATGTCAGTAACTATAAAACTGATTAATAAACAAACATGAATAATAAAAATTTAAGGGTGTTTGGTCTGTAATGGGAACATTCATAATCATTGTATTAGTCACTTGTAATAGGGGGAAATTTAAATGTAGTAAGAACTGACTAGGAAGTGCTACAAGAACCTGATTAACATAATGAATTCAATTAACAGTTATTTCAATGTATAAGAATATGAGAGTTCTGGCCTAGATCATATATAAAAGCTTGACCTTCTATTGATCTTGATGAAATATATTGTTTGTATTCCAAACTTTTTGTAATAATGAAGATAAAAATTCGCTGAATAATATATATATTTAACAAGGTTCTCTAACAATTATCTCTTGTAGATATTATTTAACATTACAATAACCGCAGCTTGCTTAATAATTTTCAGTGTTTGTTGAATTTTCAAGTACGAAGTTTTCGGAAAATCGTTTAGCAATAATACTAACAACAATAACCCCAGTTCTTGAAATAATTAAAAAAAATAGTCCCTTATGAGAAAATATATCAAAATCATTGATTATTAAATATATATTTTAATATTAACAATTTTGTGAAATATTAAACTCGATAATTGTGCCAAAATGAAGACTATTTGCCCAATTCTGTTCTTTAAATTATTTTAATATTATTAAAAATCTTCAGAAAAAATCCAACAAAATTTATCAGCTCTGTTTAAATTAATGATTGAAGAAAACGCAAGTTTTCATAATCTATTGTTATAGTCCCCTATTAAGACTTATTTTTATTATATTTTAGCAATATTTATTATATAAAATTTTTGGTAAGATATAAATTATACTGGCACAATTTTGATAATTAATATTATTTTTGTTTTCTTAATGAGTATTTTAATTTTGTATGCGTACTAAATTCTAATGTTTTAATGTAATTTTTCGTTATATCATTTCAAATGGTTTTTTAATTTTTATTGTTTCTAAAAATCAATGAAACAACATGAAAATAAGTATTTTTTGTAATTTTATTAAAGTTACCACTAGAACTTTCTAATTGAATACAATCCAATTAAGTTACAAGGGTTCATTTAAGCGATGTTTACTTGTGGGAGAGATTATTCAAAAAATGTCTTAGATTCTTAGAAAAGATCGATGTGTCTATCAGACCTCGGAGAAAACCAAAAATATGTAGGTGGCAACTGTACACCACATTTTAATACAAAATTTAATTTGATTTGCATCACTTGGCGAAAGATTATCAAACCAAAGTTTTTCATTGCTTTGACATGAAATGAATTATTGATTGAAATTGGAAAAAATATTTTTAAAGTATTTTAAGTTCTTTTAATGAACCACCAACAAAGCACCAAAGAATTTGTCTTTAAAAGAATAAAAATTAGAATAATAATAATCGTTTTTCCAATTTCAATATCTTCCATATAAATTTTGTTTCAAAGGTTCAATTGGTTAACGGAAAATATTATGGTTCTCCTCCTGTCATGGTTTTCGTAAATAAATTTGTGAGTTCGTTCAGAATATCATTAAGCAGCTTAGCCTAAGTTTTGAATAACATTTCGCCTGTACATCAATGAAATATACATTTAGATTTTTTATCAGAAAAAATATTTACATTTTTTCACAATTTAACTTCTTAAATTAGGTATTAACATTTTGACATTATTCATGACATTCAGTGGACCGTAACCGAAATTTTGTAGCATATTTCTAGAGAGAAATAACAGATTTTTTTTGAAATATTCGATAAAGTATTGCAATAGATTGATTAGTTAAAAGGATTCTTCAATATTATCCATAAAATAAGTAAAAAAAGTTAATTTTTGAGAACTGCTTTTTCATTACAATTTGCTAATTAAAAATTTTTTCATATTTTACTTCTTTCATAATACATACATCATAAATGTAAAAATGAATATTTTTGTTTAATAATTCTAAAATCTTTCTGCACATAAGTGAACTCATATTCGTTGTGAATCCTTAAGATTGAATGTCTTGATAACATGCTTGTAAAATTATTTCTGATAAAATATAACTTGTTTTGTGCAGGTTCTCTTCATCATGTTTTTGAAATAAATTTTATTGATTCTATAGATTATTTCAGAAATTATCTTTTATTTAGTTCTACAGGTGTAAAATATTGTAATCAATTATAAATTGATACTTTTCAAATTTTTCATTCGTCTTCTCAAGTTAAATCAATTTTTAATTAATGTAAATATTATTTTAGCAGATTTGTTCATTCTTGACTATATTTTATAATTTTGGAACATTTTCTATTGTACTTAGAACTTACACGATAACTTAAAAAGTAAATGAAAACCAAAGAGATTTAATTTCGCGCAATTTGATGACTAATTCATGAACAGAGATTTTTCCGATACCCAATTAACATCTGAGCAATCAATAATTTTTTCTGAACTATTTTTATTAAATTAGATAAATTACATGAAATATATTTTATAAAAAAGTATAGGACAGTATTATTTTTTTCCATAGGATTTTGAAGACCAGGGAATATATCAAATTAATTTGGATATTAATAATCAGCAGAAAAATGTTTTTTCCATTGAAGATTTAAGAAATACAAACAAGATTAACGAGAATATTTATATAGAAATCGAAAATATTCCAATAGAAAGGCAAGTGTCAAAAATGTCTAATGATTTGAATACCAGAAATAAGTATATTTCGAAATTAGAAGGTGAAATAAAATCTTTAATAAAACATATTGAGCAGTTACGAAGGGAAATCGATCTGCACCATAAACAAGGCGAATGTTTAGGAAATGAAACTGAAACTCTGATTGACGTTTCCTGTCAAAGAGAGCAATGCTATGAAAGAAATGGGAATTTTATTAATGATTCAAAACATAGAAGAACAGTAAAGGAAACAAATGAAGATTTCACAGGATCATGTAGTACCTTTACCAAAACTGATGAAACTGAGATTTTAAAACGTTCAGAAGCCATCATCATAGAATATAGTGGCCAGTTGAGAAAGTCACCTCTGAAAACTAATGAAAAGCAAAACATAATGATTGAAGACGAAAGGTATTTGACGGAAATACGTCCAGAAGAGACTGGTGCAATGGAGACATTTGATTTTGATGATTATAGAGAAAATGTTTTTGATCAACAGGATTTAGAAGAAATGTTTTACGAATTAACTATTTCATGTCCTGAAATATCTCACAAGAAATCATTATTCTTCAAATATATTCAGTTACTACAAGAGGAACTCCAGAAACAAAACAGAGAAATTCTAAACCTCCTTAATGAAAGGGAGAATGACGTTAAAGACCATTATGTGCAAATGATGTATATGCAAAGCAATTTAGATTACCTCAATGAAAACAAAAACGAGACGAAATTGAATTACGGAGAAAAAGAGTTGAAGAAACTAATGAAACAGTTAAAATCAAAAACATCGAAAATATCAAAATTGCAGTCGGATAAAAATGATATTATTGAACAGCTAAAAACAATGGAAAATAGAATTTATCAGACAGAGAAAGCCTTTCAAAATATTATCACAGATAGGGAAAATGATATAAAATATTTGAAGGCGGAAAACTCATACTTGCAAAGCTCAATCGACTTTCTCAATGAAACACTAAATGAATACCAAAGGTTTATAGTAGAAAAAGAATCAACACAGGAAACAAATGAAAATGAATATTGTGAAACATGTAAGGAAATGTACGATGCAGAAAAAGTATCAAAAATTCAGGACAGAAATGTACCCACAAATAGTGAGGAGGAATTAACCTTTCATCAATACAAGGCTACGCCTTTATTGAACGAAAATGAAGACCACACCGACAATACTATAAATGATGACTTCACAGAAATATTTAATTTATTAAATATAAAAAATGTTGTCAAATCTCCGTTTCTCGAAACCACAACAGAATTTATGGAAAAAATAGATCAATTACAGAATAATATGAACAAAAAAGGAAAAGATTTAAATAAAATGATAATAGAAAATGAAAAAGAAATAGACAATATTCCATTAGAAAATATGTATATGCAGAGCCATATCGATTACCTGACCAGCGCAATGGCAGAAGCTGACGAAAAACCCGCCAAACAGGATTTCGACGAGATCTCCAATCAACTGTACACTCAGAATGCCGATACATCACGGTTGAAGATGA
>JBBMKC010210252.1:0-13125 GCA_037834085.1 Bipalium vagum | reverse complement strand
TCTTAATAATAATAATAATAATAATAATAATAATAATAATAATAATAATAACATTATTATTATTATTATTATGAAACAAGTAAAATATAAAGATTAAGTAAGGTTCAAGATAAGTTTCTAGTGACAACCTACTGGAAAATACACATTGTTAATGTTGTCAATGTCATATATGTAAGAAAATATGTATTAAATTAGATGTAAAAATCAAAGGAATCGAACTGTTGGATAAAATGAGGCATTTATGAAAGATTTGTAAAATATGAGTTAAATTGTGTAATTAAATTAAATTCACTGATGGAACAAAGTATTCTTACAAAGACTCAGATAATAATAAAACATGTTTCAAGTGTACGAATACCTTTTTCCCATCAATGTATTTCATTAATTTAATTTAATATATTGATAGGTCTATAAATTTGCAAAATTAAACTAGAAATTCTGCAACAAGTCTGTGACATAACAAACATTCTAAACTTTTTGATAATGGATCAAATCAGACTCAATTTCATTTGGAGACCTAATATCCAAAAGCAACTTGAATCTCAAAATAATGTGGATGAGGGAATGAAGATCTGAAAGATGTCTGGAATATTGAAGTAAACTTTTTCTATTGATTTGAGAACATATTAAATTTTTGCAAAAGGTACAAAAAAGTACTTCAATAATAAAATATTACATCTACTTCTGCAAATTTTATAATTATATAAATCTCTGAATGTTCCTTTATAGGTGAAATTTTTTGAAAAATAATTTTAAAAATATTTATTAAATATTAAAATAATTAATAAAAGTAATATTAATTATTATTATAATATTATTTTTTAACTTGTTGATATAGTGAATGGTATTATTAAAAAAGCCTTTTAATTAATAAAAATTAAAATCATAAGTCAAAAATATCATAAATATTAAAATAAAATAAATTAATTATTAAAATAATAAAAATTTAATTGATCTTGTAAAATATTCCATTTTCAGTTAATATTTTTTTAATTTATTTGAAACTTTTGTATACTTAATTATGATAAAAGAAAATAAAATAATAATAAAATTCAATTGATAAAATTGATAATAAAATGAAAAAATGAAGAAAAAAAATAAAAGAAATAATAAGGTCCACCAAAAATACAGTTGCTATCACATTATGTTATTTAAGAGAAAGATGACGCAATAAAATAATTTGCATGGTTGACATAGTGAAAACTTCGATGAGATAATCTTCTCACTTTGATACTGAAACTCATAATATATAATATATTGCGTTATATTTAAAGCTTTCATGGTTTCCTTTCCTCCTGAGTTTACCAATCAAAAGATAAATTGAGATCTTAAAAATTATTGCACAAAATATTAAAAATGTAATTAATATTAAAAAGTCTGGTATGAATTCTTGTCAACTTTTTCTATGCCACTCTTATTTACTAACTCTTTGTATATTAATATTAATATTATATTATCACTTCATATTAGATTGACTTTAGGGAATGATGGAGCTTTCCGAAACTTTCATTTATCAGGGCTTGATTCCTGCTTGTCATGATTATCTAACTATCTGGAACTCATCGATGTCACAGAATTAATTAAAATGTTATCAACACTATCACTCTTTTATCTTGGTGTTTTCCTTTCATTCATTAAATAACATTCTCAATCTTTCACTGTTTATCAGCGATGTGTTTAGATATAACCACATTATTTCTGATTATTTCTGATTGAAAGAAATTTTAAGCTTGTTACCTTTACCTTTTGATTGATTGATTAGAGAAATATCTTACTATCAAAAATTATGGGAACGCCATTTTACTAATTAAGCCGACAGAGTCAAGTGCCCCTAAGAGAACTGGATTCGCCTACAATTTGCTCTGAAAATGATAATAAAACTTTGGTCTAAAAGTCTCATTCTAATGAATGGATTAGCTCTCGGTTTGTGGATTTTCAGGCTAGAATAATATAAAAGGCTTCCAAAACTGGTTAGATCATCAGATAAATAAAAAGTTTCCCTCATGTGAAAGCCTAAAATGTTAATTGAAAATGTTGTAGTGATATTAATTAGAACATCTCTGAGACTTTTAAGAGAGAGGATTGTGTGGTTGGAGATTAAAATAAAAAATCGAATATAGATTTTTTGCGGTTAGATTAGATATGGCTAATAACAGGAAAAAAAGTTGAACGGTAAATTGTTTTCTTATAAAGATTGATTGCGCTCGGGTCCCGAATCAGGCGGTTTACAGGTGACCGAATGGAAATTGTTATTTGAAAACTTAATTTTCAATAATTATTGGTTATTTTGTTTTATTTTTATTCGTCATGGAAGTAGAAAGAGGTTGTAATTATTATGAAATTTATGAGACTTTCTAATATTTTGTGTTGTACTTGCGACAATATTTGAGACGAATCTTAATACATTGTTATATGATTTGATAAAAGTTTTAGACTTAGACGTTATTGATTTGTTTTGAGATGTTGATTCTTAAAGAAAAAATTTATAAAATATTCACCCACATACCCTATCAGGATAATTAATTACCAATTTCGATTCCCGGATAAGTTTACGAGCAATCAATAAAGCCCGATACTCTAGGCATAATAATTCTAAAAAGAATTGCTTTTAGTATTAGTAACTTGTTGATTTTTGTCAATTTAGAAACTTATAATATGTACTATAGTTTCCCATGGAATTTAAAAATCTTATACGATTTTTTTCTGAATTATTTATGGGAATTAATTTTAAATTTGTCGCTGTTAATTATATTAATTATTTATTACTTTTTAAATTAAGTATTAATATAAGATTATTATTATCTTTATTATTATTTCAATTTCAAACATAATATGTTATTATATGTTTGATAGAGATTATTATTAAATTATTATTTCACTTTAGATTTTGAAAGCGAAATAAGTATACAAGTAAAATGTATTACAATTACAACACATTAAAATTTTGGAAATCACTAAAAATCAGCAAAATGTGTCAATTTTTTATATACTTCGTATCTGACTCGAAATTTTATACAGGCTCGTTCGTAAAGAGGATGATAAAAGACAATTAAATAACAGCCAAATTTTTTAATAATCAAACAAAAGAAAAAACCAAATTAATTTCTAAAAATATCAACAAATAAATATAAAACTAAATAAAATGAAATGTGAAACACTAAATATGATCCTAATATCTACACGTGGTTCTATATATTTCCATCCTTCTAAAGATAAAGAGTACATTTCTCAACTAATGCCAATTAATTAATTTAATTATCGTAATTGAATTATTTCTTTTAATTGTCGTTTATTGTAAAGTTTTTTTTATATCGGATCACCTGCACTCAGTATGATCCCAATTGACTTATTATTTTTTGTTTATTGAATTTTATGATAAAAATCGAAACAATTCGATTAATTAATAAACATGTTACTCTGAGATTTCATAAATATTGCAACATCGAATTTCGGTATGTAAAACTCTTTCTCATTTGAATATCTTAACTTCATTTGAAAAATGATTATTACTTAAATATTTTTATTATATTGATTCATTAAAGTTAATGTTGCTTTTTGCAGATTTTCAAAAATTTTAATCTATGGTTTTTTAAAATTATATTATTTTTTCCGAGCTCGGAAGAACATGGTACTTCGAAATCAGAACATTTATAATCGGAGCCGGGGGATCGTGGATCCCATCAAACTACCAAACACTCGGAGCATTTGGATTTAAAATAACAGAAATTAACTCAATTATGGAAAAAATGTGCAGCCAGGACGATCATTAATACCAATAATATCTGGAAAAAATTCGTAGCCAGAGCAAAGACAAAAATTTAAAAACTTCCCCGTGTCAATGACAACCATATCTTTGATTTGAAATAAATCACTGTTTTTGTTTTTGTTAAATCTATTGCATAAGTTTCTTTCTTATATATGAGATATATTGAAAATTAGTCTAGTCATGTAGCTCATTGTCACAGCAGTCCATGCGCATGTGAAAGGTTCGAATCCCGGTATCTCCGATTAATTTTCAACTAACAATACAGATTAGAAATGGTCACATAAGTTTATTTTATTAATTCTTCTCCATATCATTTCAGATAAATATTCTTTGACATATTTTTATTTCTTTGATTTGATTTCTGTATATCCTGGTAATGACTTTTCAAAACTCTTTTAATGGTTGGTGTAAGGCGTTTTTCGCTTTATTTATTTTTATATTTTCTTAATATTTAATTTTCCCATAATCTCTCCATCCATCAATTTGTAAAACAGAGACAAATTTTACATGTTTTAGAATTATATTGGTGTATCTTCTTTGATGTATTCTACCAGCCAACTATCCATGAGCTATTTATATTTTATGGTTATATTTCAGTATACCAAGTTTCGTATCATCGATTTCCACCATATAACTTTATCTCTGAAGAGATTTTCTTCAATTTTCAACGAGTTGCTTATAATTTGACGACATAGCTTTTCGTAATCAGAAACGATCTCACAACTGCAACTCCTTATTTTTAATATGGATGTTGTGGGGAGTTTCATTACCCATGATATTAGAAATATCTTGAAGCAATTTATTTTGTGGCCTTCAAAATTGAAAATTTTCCTATAAATATGAAAATTTTTCTACATGTATGACCTTATTATTACACGGGACTTTAGGGTAATTTCAGGAGACGGTTTTCAAAAATTGTAACTTTGCCTTACTATAAATTTATTTTGTTGAGCAAAAAATCAATGCATTTTCTTTATCAAAAAACTTGGTTCGACTTATAAATTGATGAAAACATTTAAAAATTTAATTATAACATTGTTGAGCTTTTCTTAAGATTCAAGTTGTATTTTACTTTCTACACTTAGTCTGTCAAACGCTGAACCAATTTTAAAAATGAAAGATTAATTACGTAATCAAATATTTTTTATTGATTTCTAAATTACTTACACAAATGTCACACTTAAGTTGATCGTAAAATTATCGAAACCTAGCTATAAATTTATTTTTATTTTCTGTATTTATACTATTTCTAAGTAAGTGGGCCACTACGTAAATCTCAGAATAAAACGTAATTCCTATTAACTTAGAGTGACGTTATGCTCATACTTTTACTTCAGACTCCATAGATGACATCAGACAAGATTCACTGAGGTCTTCTCTTGAGAGCTATTTTAGTCATAGTTCGCTGAATTAAAATTATTATTAATCAAAATTTAATTAATTATTTATACATTACTTAACTTATTCCTCAATATTTTATAAACGCAGTTTATTAATTATTCACAATTTATTTATTTGTTTCTATTTATTCATTTATTTATGTTCAACACACAAAATAAGCAGAATTGTTTGATCACCAAATAAAATAAGTTACATTTTTCCTGAATACATATACATTACTTTTGTTTACATGATATTACTTAAAAATTCTATAAATATAAATTCTCAAAAAATATTTAAATTTATGTTTGGTGTGCAATTTGGGTTAAATTACTTATTTAAAACAACCGGAAATGGAGTACTTGTATCGAATACCTTTAAATAATAGTATTTGGAAATTGCTTTACAGATTTCTATGTGTATTTCCACATACATATTTAATTGTAATAATAAATATTTAATTGTAATAAAATTTTAGTTTTAAAAACTAAGAAATGTTTTATTTTTATTGAAATATACCATATGTTGTAAGGCTTATGGAAATGTGGATATTAATTGGAATAATAATTAATTTAAAATACATGATAATATTTTTATTTTATGTTATTCTTTGTCTATAGTGCAAAAAATAAAAGTACGTAGTTCGGGTATAATTAATGAAAATTAACTTTGTGTTATATAGTTATAAAACTAGAAGTAATCAATTATTTTTGATTTTATTCATAATTAAAGTACTGAATTAGTTGGGTTTTAGGAATAGTTTGCAACCAGAGGCAAAATCAATTAATTAAAATTGGTTTTTATGAAATTGTCTTGTCAGAAATTGCTATGCAGAAATTTTGTATGAACGTTATTAAAGAATGATTTGAATTCATGGTAAATTTATTTCTTTAATTGTAATTATTATTATTTGGTGTATTACAAAACGTGCTCAAATCTCGAACCTGCTCAGTCTCTAACAAAATATTTTGAAATATTCGGGTAAATCGTAGAAGTAAAAAAATTGTGAGTATTGTTTTAAATTAAAGTCAGTTTTATTATTTTTAATTTCTTTCCCAATTATGACAGGGTCAATTATTCATTTGAAATTTGAATCAATTATCTACTGTATTTTTATCATTGTTTTGTAAATAATTAATTTAATTTGATTAACAACTCAATCGATTCATAACTATTTTTATACTGATTTAATTGATTATTATTTCATTTGATCGATTGTACCTTTTTTTCTTCATTTAGAACATTTGATCGATTGTGATTTTGATTGTGTACTATTGTATAGATTAAATAAAGTTTTATTGTGATTATTTTGATTCAATTCGAACACATTATTAACTAAAGTGAAAGAGTCAGTAAAATCCAGAGATGAGTATTAGACAGTTTTAATAGTATTAAAAACTTAACAATTGTGATGACACTAGTGATGTTCTAGCTGACAATATTTGAATGATCAGCTGTGTGAAACACTATCATACAATTATTAAAATCTTGCTTATTTTATTAAAAGCTTGGTTGGAAAAAGAACAAAGACAAAGTAAGAAATTCACAAAAGATTTTAATTAATAATTTTTCTTACATAAAAGTTTTTATTATTTCAAAATTTCCTATCCATTGCTTCTAGTTAACGATTTCTTTTATTGTCTTAGATAATAACCATTTCCTACGTCATTATCATTTTAAATAAAACTTTTAAATTTTCTGACAAACGGACTTCTTACTAATTTTGTTATCATAATTCAATCAAATCCTATTTTTCAAAGAGTTATTAAAAATAATTAAGTTTTAGAATTTCTCTATGATATCTTTTCTCTTTTAAAATACATAATAAATGCTTGGTATAATTTTATTAATTTAATCGTTAATTAACATAGAAATAAATGTCTTGAAGGGAAGTCTATGTCTATTGTGATTAGTGAAAGCTCAGATAATTTCTCTGTTTCAGTCAGGATAAATCGTAATATTGTAGGAAAAAATTATTGCCCGAGGTTTAAAGACTGGACCAATGCAATAGAAACGATATATATTCATTAAATAAATTATATTAAATTTATTTCTCCTTCCAAAAGGAAAAGTATAAAGTGAAACTATTTACAGAAGTATTACATTTATAAAAGCAAATTAAAAATGAAATATCGATAATTTATTACAGAAATATATAACACTAAATATGGACAAAAACAAAAATAATATATCCATTGTTCCCTAATAGAAATGTATTTATATTTTGAAGACTTAATTTTTAGCAAAAATTGACTTATAATTTTTCAATAATATAGAAAAAATATTACCATCTAATAAAAAAGCTAAGATATTAATAATAATGAAAATTATTATCAATCTTCTTCTTATTTATTATTATTATTATTATTATTACTATTATTATTATTATTTATCATTATTATTATTATATATAATATACGAAAAATATAAATTGAATAAATCAATGTGAATAAGGAAAATATTTCTATAAAATAAATGTAACAGTTATTATTGTTTTAAAATTCCTAAGTATTATTTTGACTAGAAAATGAATTTTTCAGTATATATAAATATACAATAAAATAGTCATTTTAATAAACTAGAAAATGTTATATTTATATATATATATATATATATATCGCAAAACAAAGTAATGTCTGGTATTTATTTGCTATGATCGAGATTAGTTTCTCCTATTGCAAGTTGAATTAATTAATTTATGAACTGTTTCAATAACAGTGATCCGTGTTATTAATTGTATATTCAGCTCCTCCCAGTGTTCTTAATATTTGTGATTCATTATTGAAAAATATTCAGCAACTATGAACCAGAGTAATTATATATTATTATTGTAGATAAGTTCATTTATGATTGTTTCGTTATAATAAAAGTTTTCTAGTTTTTCTGCATAATAATTTATTATTTTTGCCGATGGATTTTAACATTTATTTTTTATATATTATTATTATATTTTAAAATACCTGAACAATAAATATATGGCTCAAAATATTAGTGTTACTACTATACTTTGATGCAGTAACGTGTTCGTTTCCTCTCAAACCTTACCTGAATCAAAACATCTCCAATAATACTGTATCCGCACTATATGAACTGAATCAAAACGTTCACAATAAGACTTTATTAAAAAAATACAATCACTATTAAATATACTGATCAACACGAAAAGTCACCCGATAAATTACTTTAATAAGTCCAATAACTGAAAATTTTCACCGAAAATAAAAATAAATGATAAAAATAAACACAACTACTATTATAATGAAAGAGATGAAAGAAATGATCACAAAAGAGAGTTTTCAAAAAATAACACAAAAATAAATAAATAAAACGATCTCACCAAGAGCTAAAAGGGATTCCCGACTCACCCTCTAGGCCCTTCTCAGGTCGCCTATGGGTTCCCAAGCTCGCTGGATCCCCTTGTTAAATCCTTCTGCATAATCATAGCTTGAAAAAAAGAAAAAGTTACCGAAATTGTTTCTGACAATAATATTCCTTTCGGGGAATAGCCAGTTCTTTACATAGTCGTAGAGATTGGTTTACGATCACCAATCCCTACGCTTAGAGATGGCTATTTTCGCTATTATTCATTAATCAACTCCATCTCCACGCCAAGATAAAGTCAGATCAATACTAATGGAAACCTGCAGTCCACCCGAGAACGACTGTCATAGAATCCATTAGCCTAATATGTCGAAATCCCCACTGCGAGATTTTGAGGCCTTTAAAAGATAAAAAAATAAATTTTTTATGTTATTATTATTTATTCAAAAACCCAATATTACTATCAAACTTATGAAAAGAAATGATTAGCAAACTCATGATGAATTTAATTTTAAAATTGTTTTTCGCACCCAGCAGATTAATTAAAATATTTGATTTTTTCCCAATATAATCATTATTTATAACATATAAATAATAATATTCAGATAGTTAATTTTCCTTAAAAATTGAAAAATACTAAACTCTGAATTATATTTTGTATTATTTAATTAATATTAACAAATCTTCGGTGTCTTTTATACACATTTACTGGTCGGAATATGATCGTTGACACCTTTTACTTTTGTAAAAAAATAGAGAAGAAGAATATTTTAAGTATGAAATACCTCAGATTGAATGAACAGATTTCATCAAATAACCTAAAATATAATAAATATACAGTACCAAGCCAATGATGCTATGACTTAAATTTAATAACAAATACAAGAGCCATAATGATAAGGGGTACGTAGGTGATGAAGAAAAGCGCTCACGCATAACACGCCTTGAAAATTGTATAAAACATTCGAATTAGTGATAACAATTGTGAAAATAATCATTTGTAAAATCTCTGAACAGATAACTTCAGGAGTTTATAATTGACATTTCCATGTAAAATGCAAAGAATTTCTAAATATTGTCTGTTTTTATCACTTAAATAAAAAATTATCTTATTTTCCGGGAAAACAAACAACAAAAACGAATCCCCAGACAAGGAAAATATTTTCACTTGGCAGCTACGCATAATAATGAACACAAGAAATGTCAGGTTTAATTCGTTTAAAACGAAATTAATAAAACAAAATTTGACAAGCTTAAAATATGGTGACTTCTGACAAGTATCCATTACAGAGCTTCCCATTGACTGGATAGTTAATAATTAATAAACCAGAAACATATTGAAACAAAATAATTATACACATGGATGGTTTTTAGGCTACCAAAATCCATGAAATGAAACAGACAAATAATCAATGTGACAAATGAAATCGTTCCATCACAAAATTCTTCATTCAATCAAAATATCAAAAAAATAAAATACAATAATGATATATTTTTTAACTAATCAATAATTGAAAAAATTGAATCATATTTTATGGAAATAAAAAAAATCGTTTTAAAATTGATAATTCTCTTCATTAAGCTGTTAGTGAAACGTTTTTTAATCATTCATTGTTTTCTAAACAAATAAAGAACAATTCAATTTCTTTAACAAAATATCAACCTAGGAACGACTTTTAATTTGAAAAGTAACTCGTTTCTTGAAAATTAATTGAGTTATTTAAACAATCGTTAAAATAGAAAAGTCCAACTTTAATTATTTTTGTTATAAAAATTTCTTTTGATTATATATTGTAAAATAGTAACTGACTAACTTTTTAAAAATATTTTTTATTATCTAATTTTGCCCTTAGTTATTAATTAGCATCACGTGTATTACACAATCAAGTTTTTATGTGAAAAATTACCAATGTCCCTTAACAGTTTTCATCTTTTCATTACTTGGAGAATTTATGGGCCCAATCAACATGTTTCACGTTAAATATTTATCAATGTACAATAACAATGAAAAATGTCTGAAAACCGACTAGGAAACTAAAAAGCAAAGTGTCTAAATTTTACGAAAAGATCAAAAAAGTATAGGAAGTTAGTGTTAAGAGAAATTGTGAAAAAGAAATTTATATATATTTTTACATAAAATCTTTTTCATTGTAACTTATCGTACTCATTTCAAATAAAAAGTGTTATACAACTGTACAAGCATATGCTTTCTAGACATACTCTGCTTACATCTGAAATTAGGGAATAATTTTTCCCTATTATTTAATTTTTGTTCCAACCAATCAGATTTCGATTTATGCATCCAATGAGATCACTTTAAATTTATATTCAAAGTACATTTTTAATTAATATATTGATTGCATTTATTAAACAGGATGGATTTAGAAAAGGAAAATGTGAGTCTAGTTATTTCATTATTATTTTTATGTTAATTACGGTTTTATAATGATATTTTTATGATTGATAATTAAATGATTAAGTCTCAGTAAGGATTTAATTTATTATTTTTCCTATTGTCTTTTTTTGTTATTTTTTTATATCATTGATAATGGTTGTAAACATTTTCTTTATTTTCAACTGTCAGACTAAAAAAATTCATTTTAAAACTTATATTTTAAACATTTTATTTATTTATTAGTTAGCTTTTATTCTCGTTTCAGCGGTAATTATCAACATTGAATATTTCCACTGAAATTTATACGTAAAATTTTATTTTATTTTTTGTATTATAATCGAGACGTTCACCGAGATAATATTGCACAATATTTAAATAGATAAGTTCATCTTTGTTGGTAGTGGTCATGTCAAAAAAGAGTTCGAAACACTTTTTCCAGAAGAAATTTGTTTTTTTAAAATTATCGTTATTGTTTTAATTATTTCAAAAACACAATGGTAATAACTGAGGAATAAATTCCCACCATATAATTAATGTCTCACTATCGTTAATGTTGGGTTCATAAATGATATGGATTTCTACTGTAATCTCCAATTGATTTCTCTAACAATATTCCCATTTTCCATATCATCGACGTTGACCGCCGAGTCTGTTTGAAATGATTCAATTGATTTATTGCTGCGTGACAATTAGTCGACTTCCTTTCTCGGCTCCCATTGATGGAAGTCGAAAGATGTGGCACGTCATCGAAATGAGTGACAGCTTGCTGGGATAGTCCATTCTAATTGTATTACGTACGTAGTAGTTATATAATAATATCAAAACTAAAGAATTGAGAGGGTTTTTGTTTGGGAACCATGACAGTGATATTTACATTTCTGTTATTATTAGTATTATTAATTATAGACAAAATTCTACTATTTTTTTGGGTCTTAGAAATGTGTAAAATGATCAAAATTGCTAATTAATTATTCAGCCACAATATTTATTAAATACGAATAATCGCTTATTAATTTATCCACAATCGATACATTTCTGGCATTTTCAAGTATCAATATGATACACATTCTGAATCAATATCTGGGTTATTCCGACATATGGACCCAAGCCAGTGATATTTGTATACAAATTGACAGATGAGGCTTGGAATTAACTTTTATACAGGTGCAGAGGCAGCAGCACTTTCTGTTTTCATGAATCATGACTTGATCTTCACAGAGATTTGGCATGTGTGTTTTATGCGATCGGAATACTTTTTTTTATCTGTCTGTACACCTGTTTTGATCCAGCAACAAAATAGTTTCTAAGTGTGCTAGATCAATCGATCAGATCTCGATAATATTAAACAAAAAATTATATCATAATTTTCCTTTACTCGGCATATATCATTGTTGACTGATTTGACAATCCACTGAATCAGTTTACGTCTTTTCTAAATAAACCGTTATATGAATATTAATAATAATAATATTATTTTATTACTTTTTATTATTATATTATATTTTGTTATTTTAGAATATTTGTTTTTTTTATTATTTTTTGATTGTTTTTTTTTATATTTTATTAATAGTTCAAATATAAAATGTAGTTTTTAAATAAATACTTGAAATAATATTTTTTAATTATACTGCTTTTTATGTCAGATTAATATAGTAATAATAACCGTAATTATAATATTTATTGTTATTATTAACATTAATAAAATGAAGAATTACTTGCTATGTTCCCAAATTCTGGAGACCCCGTCATACATGTAATGCTTGCAAGTTGTGATCATTTGGTTTGTGACTTTGACAAATAATGAAGTCATACGCTCTGAGGAATTATAGTACTGAGATATACTATAGATCATTCGAATGGCATTGATCAATGATGGAATGTGTTCAATCATTTCAGTCTTAATAAGTTTTGCGTTATAATTGTCAAAATTAATTAATTATTAACCGGATTACACTTAGACAGAGGACCGAAAAATTTATTCAATGTGTAAAGATATTTCACATTATCTTTGGCTTCGTTTGCTGCATCAGTAATTCTGGCATCCTTGACAAAATGATAAATAGACTATGATTTATTTGTTTAAATATTCTTTAAAAGTGGCTAAATTTCTTTACACTAAGGATCTTTATGTTAACACATTAATAACCATCTTACTTTAATTAATTAAATTTATTAACCTGAGATTCTAATATTAAAATAATAATAATAATAATAATAATAATAATAATAATAATAATAATAATAATAATAATAATAATAATAA
>JBBMKC010210241.1:0-13127 GCA_037834085.1 Bipalium vagum | reverse complement strand
GAAAACAATCACAGAAATACTTTATTAAAATTATCATAAGTTACATTAACACAATCAATAATCACAGAGATCTCAATAAATGATCGAAAATTCACACAAATTACACTAAAATATTAAAGAATATATCAAATATCACTTGAATCAAATGTTGAAATGGTAATCAAATATAAATAAAATAAAATAAGATTAAAATGTTTATTATATTAAATCAAAGTCTAAGTTAACACCAAAGAAAAAAGAACCCTCTCACTCTGAGTGACAACAAGTACCTGGGTCGTCTTGTAGGTCCTGTCCGGTCCCCTACAGATTCTCAAACTTGATTGGCCCCATTGTAAAATCCTGTTGCTAGTCAAAATAAAGTCTTCGGTTAATTTCGTCGTCATAAAATTTTCAGAAACTTTCTTCTTGTCAAAAATAACTGATAACAATCTTCTTTTACCATATTTACTATTTTACCTTCATTAAAGTTAACACAGCAATTAATAAAAATATTGGCAATATTTTATAAGAACTTGTACCGTAGATACTCGAATATAAGTCGAGGTTTTTTCTATAAAATTTGATGAAAAAAATGGGATCGACTTTTATAAGAGTCATAGCCGTTTTAACCAATGTAATGGCTGTATTTATGCAATTTATCACGTTGTGTTCATAATTGAATACTGGTTATCATTTATGTTTCGTTTTTTTCCAGTTTTTCTCAGCATCACAGTGCTACGCATGATAAATTTATTTCAAATTTCTCAGTTTTTTAGCACGTCGCACACAAATCGTCAGACATATATTTTTACCTCGAATTTTATAAGAGTCATACGGTTTTTCACAGAATTTCCCATTTTTCCCCCTCGACTTATACACGAGGTCGATTTATATTCGAGTATCTACGGTAGGTTGAAAATGCTATAGAATTTGTATGACAACTGAAAATGCTGATCTTTAAAATTGATCAACCAATAATAATTTCTTAGATCTCAGAAGAAGTAAATTCGAGATATCTGTTAATATGTATCAAAAGTTTCTAAAACTTTAGATCAATATTATATTACTAATGCACTTTTTAAACAGTTATTTTTGTTATTTGACAATATTTCATATTAGCAAAGCAAAACATTATTTAAGATATTACTTAAAAATAAATAAGCGATGCCAAAATCTACGTGTAACGACATAGACCAATTGTGGACCAATTTACAGGCTGATTTTTGGTGTACCAAGGAAGACACACAGACTTCCCTATTCGGTATGAAGTGATTAATATCATTTTATCATATATATATAGTTGTAAAATTATAAATCCACTTTTTTATGGCATGGAATAAGTAATTGTACTATATTATGCTGCAGAAAAATTATAATTTAAGGATTGATCAGACATGATTGTGAAAGGAGCAAAAATGATTTTTTATATCAAAAAAGAAAATTTTATTGTCTATAGTAGAGTGACAATTTATGTAGTACAGTACAAAAAAAGAAGACTAGCCTAAAGGATAGTTGCTGTAAAAAGAAGATTTCATATGATAAATGAAGAAATTCTACAATTAATTCTATTACTATGATGAATGAAACATCAAGCGACATTGATGATGGTTTCGGTTCATAAAACAAAGTCTTATAAATATATAAGTCAAACATCCAAAAATGTATCTATAAATATTATTAAGAGAACCCTTTTTCACTACGGATGAGGTCCCTAAGTAAATACCAGATAATAGATACGATGGGAGAATATATCGATAATTAAATTTCAATATATTAAAATAAGTTTTTTAGCTATAGGCCGAATACAAGAAGTATATATTTGATCAATACTAATTCGCTTCTCTGGAACAGTGAATAGTTTAAAACAAAATATTAAATTATAAAATAAAGATAAGATTAAGATATTTCAAGAAATAAAATTAAACCATAATATAATTATTTTTAAGAAATATTTTATTTAATGTTTTATAGAATATTTTTTGTTTGTAAATACAAATGCAAAAAATACGTTAGTATAATAATTTAATGATTTATTAATTCTCACCAGGTTAACTTTTAAGTTACTTTTCAAATGGATTATTGAGTTTATGTTTATCAAAAAATATTAATAATGATTATGTTATTATTAAGTGAAATACAAATAAGCTCCGGCATTCTAATACCGATTCTCTTCGGACTGCTATTGATGCCGAATTCAGAATTATTAACCATGAACATTAAAAGAAAGCATGCTCGAACTTTAGAAAAAGAATTGTGCAGGTAAAATCGGCAAATGGTGACTATATTGAATACAAGGTTTAGCAAATATGTTATAAATAAAAAAATCTATTCGTATTTCATTTTATTTATTTTACTATGATAAATATATAACTTTGTCAAAAAAAGTATTTTGTCCAGATTCTAGCGCTGCATATTCAATAAAATAAACTTTTCATTTTAAAAATGATCTGTGTAAAATTGATTAAATATTGACCACCATTTCTTTATTGATTATTTTAACAATCAGATTTCAACAGATTCATAATTGGAATGTATACCGAAAGATGGTTCCTTCTATTTTCATATTACAGATCATTCTGAAAACAATGTAATTGTAATATAACAGAAAACTCATCATTTTATCAATACCAACCATCTCACTCTAAAAATCTTAATCTCAAACAGTTGTTCCAACAATATGTTGTAACAGTAAAAATAAGAAAATTAACTGTTTTTAAAAAATTCAGAAACATCCGAATATATTTTCTCAAAAGGTTTAGCTGAAGTATTTTGGTCGAAAAAATTCCAAGGTGAGAAGTAAAATAAGTTGATAGAAATATAATAATAAAATTAATTTAAAAAAATTAACAAATTTATTCTTAGTGAAAATTGTGTTAATATTAAGAGGTTCAGAAAGAAAATATAACGAAGAAGCTATATTCACCACTGCCAATACGTAAAACAAGTTATTTTATAAATTTTTTTTTATTATTATTTAGTTTTTTCCAATATTTTTTAATTTTCACCATTTTCCGTAAGAGAATGTGCCTAGAAACCATAATAATTTTGACAAAATAGTAATCTTTTATATCAATCTTCATCAGAAATCTGATAAATGTAAATCATTATAATGGTCTTCATTGTTTAGAAACAATGAATAAAGGTTACTACAAAATATTAAACACTGATTATTTTATTTCAATGTAATTTACAGTACTTTTTATAATTATTATTAATCAAGTTAAGCTTTGCAAATACTACTACAACAGTTAATCATTTAATTTAGTTTATAAAACCCTTTCAAGAGCATATAGAAGGTCTGCAACCATGTATTAGAGAGTTGGAAAATACAAAAGACGATTAAACGATGGTGTCTCATGATCAGATCAAAATCATTGTAAGCTGTTTTCGTTCACGATTGGTTGTTTTGAAAAAAACAGTTATATAATGATAAAATATTATAATACTTCAATGAAAATGAATAGAAAAATTCTTAAAATTAGAATTCTCATATTTAGACGTTTTAATGTTATCAGCTGTGTTTGTTCGGTCATTGTTTTCTGTTTCATCTTATTATATGGCCATGAAATTAAAATGGTTTTGTTTGGAATTGATGATATGGAAATGGAAGATGATCTGAAAAATATCCAGCTCAATTTTTCTGATGACTCCAATGAAACATTTTCAGACATGGCTCAACAGAATCCACAATTACTCCACGAATCTCTTTCAATTTCCATGAAAGATTACTATTCACAAATATGTTATGATGTCAATATGAAAGAAAAAAATTTTCTTACCATCGACGAAGATTTGTTCAAATTCAACAGAAAAGTACATTGTCGCAAATATGCGTTCATAGTTTTCATTATTAAATCACATGTAGATAATTATAGAATGCGAGAAAAGATTCGACAGTCCTGGTCTTCCATTTCCAGATTCCGAAACTTCCGACTAGCAACATTGTTTTTCACATTTTCTAACAATCAGATTTCAGAAAAACAGAAGAAAGAGTTAATTATTGAATCGGAACAATACTGGGACACAGTCTTCATACCAATTATATTAGATAAAAGATATGAAGTGGAATTTTATTTAAAAATGATCAAATTCTCAATACTGACTTGTGTAGAACCAGAATATTTTGTCTTTCTCAATGATGATACCTTTGTGAATATACCGACACTTTTCGAAACCATTATCGCAAATAAATATATCAATGAAAAGTCATCAAAGAGAGCAGTTCTACTGTGTAAAGTCAATAAAAACTCAGTAGCACAAAGGGATAAGAAAGATATGTGGTACGTATCGACTGAAGAATGGTCTGAGTATTTTTATCCACCATATTGTAATTTTTCCAGTGGGATCGTTATGTCTCACGAAGTAGCCCGAGATATTTTGTTCTGTTCTTTTCATCAAAAGAAGTTCTGGATCATGGATGTGTTTTTGACCGGAATTCTACCTAAAACTATGTCAGTTAAAGTAGAACCATATTTGGATGGTTTTCTCAGCACATCAATGAAGATTCACCACATCTTTCATGATTTATCTCATTTTATATTTTTGAATAATGGATCGCATTTTAACGAAAGGGTTTGGCGACTTTTATTCTCGAGATCAATGAAACAATTTTAAAATTCCCTTAACCAAATCAATTTTTAATGTCTATCTCAGCAGACTTTTTATCAGGCTATACTGCATAAAATTGACAGCACGCTACTCTCTGTTCAAAGTGTTTAAAGGCTTCGTTTTGTCAAGTTAATGAAAAGTTTAGCCTTTTGGTTTGAGTGACAGTACCTTTCGGGCCATGAAGTGTTTTACGATGATTATCGATTTAAACTGATTGAGAATGAAGTCGTTCATTTCAATTTCCACTGCCAGTAATCTCTTAAAACCATGTTTTTTTTCACTCTTAGTATAAAGATATTTTTTTATCAATTTTTCTGCACTTATTTATTGTTTACGTAACTACCACCCTTTTAATATCCACATAGAAAAGGTGATTAGTTCTTTTTTTGATGTATTTTTATTATCAAAGCACTCTGCTAATTATTTGACTCAAGTGATTTATCAAAAAAAAGTTTTAAACAGATCATAAAAGGTCTGACATTTATGTCTGGTGTATAATTTGATTCTTAAAAATGGTCAAATAATCATTCCTTTCAAGAGTCAGAGTGTGAAGTCACAAAGTTATCGATCAAAGACTAAACATTGATTTAATGTTAATCAATTTTTAAAAATAAAAATTGCTCACTATAGTTTACGTTTTCATTATGAAAATGAATGCATCCTTATGTATTGTCTATAATTGAGTTTTAAACGTTGTAATTGAATGCGGGTTCTATGAAACCTATTGTTGTAAAAACAGTCAACACCACCAGATCATCATTGGAATTTCGAACAGCCAAATATCAGTTTTACTTTGCCAGATATTATTCAATATTTAATGAACATTATTGTGTGTTATAAAAACTTGTGACATTGGTCGTTCTCAACGATTTTGGTTTCTCTGGTTGACAAACTGGTTGAGTTTGACTTATGTTACATCTTTAGCCGTCTTAACTCCAGAACTGAAGTCAAATAATCGTTTTTGATGTATTGAGTTCAGCGAAAGAGGCTTTTGATAGTTAGAAATGGTGAAGTTGAAAAAGAAAAATATCAATGAGGCACATTTTCAATAAAGGCGTTTGATAAAAATAAAAAAATATATATACAAATATTCAAAATATTTATAATTCAGAAATATATAGAAAAAACATTCAATTGTTTCTATTCGAATTTTTTGTTTACCAGAATTTTTAAAAATCAAAGAAGATCGAAGATGTAATAAAGAAATACAACTGAAGATACCCAAAAGGAAATAATCACAGAGTTGTCGTTGGATCGCATTTTAGTCAGTAAAAGTGTTGTCTCAAGAATTTTACGTGACATGAATTATACCAAAAAAAGAGATTAAACAGAGTTCCCGAAGAGAGAAATAATAGTAAAAACGTTAAGGCTAGACAGCTTTATGCGAGAGACATTGAGTACATTGAAAATTGTAAGCTGGTTTATTTAGATGAAACAGAAGTCAACTTATACCAAACCAGAAGTTATGGGTATTCGCCAAGGAAAACCAAAGCCTTCAGATTGGTGCGAGGTAGTAAAAGACAAAATGTCAGCTGCATGATTGCTATTAAAATTACAGGTTTCATTGTTTTGTCATCTATTTATTTATTAAATCAAATTTACATGCATATTATGCTTCGAAATCAAAGACGGATCTTTCGATGGGGAAAGTTTTATGGACTTTATTAGTGACAAGCTATGCAAACAGTTCGATCAAAACCCTGGGGATTTATTGTTGACAGACAATTGCAGGTTCTTTCCCCGCAAAGATGTTATTAAGTTGCTGACAGAACTAGGTATTGCTTATAGATTTCTGCCACCATACTCGACTCAACTGAACCCGATCGAAGATTTTTTCAGAAGCTTTAAGTCACAAATATCATCCTTTATTAAAACCATTATAGATGGGGACGATTTAAAAGAATTGATTACTCAAGTACTCATGCATGATGATATCGATTTAATTGGTTATTTTCGCAACATGAGATGATTTATAGAAAAAGCCTTGGCAAGACAAGAATTTATTTAGTGTATATTTCCACTAGTGTATTTATTATGAAATACATATATGTTTCTATATATTTCTGAATATGTTTCTATATATTTCTGAATATTTTTCTATATATAAAAAATGGAAAAATTTTAATTGATTATTTTTTTTGACAGATGAAATTGATTAGATGATCTCTGGTTCAACAATGCGATATGACATGACTGCATTATAAAATGTTATTTAATGTTTAGATTATTATAAGAAATATTAATTAATTAGAAATTATTCTTTTAAGTTGTTTGGATCATTTTGTTCAAAAAATTAGAATAAATTAAAAAAATACTGACTTCAATAGAAAAAATTTCATTACCCATAACAACAGAAATATAATTATAAAAAATGATCAATCTATTATTAGAGGGATTTAATTTTTTTCCACTAGTTTCATTGCTGCCAGATTATAATGAACAGGACTCAGTAATACTTCACAATTCCTCTTGTCTACTGATTCAAAGTTCCCTTAACTTACAGCATACATCAAATATTTATCCGAGTTTATTCAATGCCATTGATTGTATACCTTAATCCCGACACTAACTCTTCAATTTTAATCCAGTTTTGATTTTTAGTGAGTCAAAATTATCGGCTTGCTTGTTTCTTTCATATCTGGTAAAGTAATCTACAAAGCTTGAGTTATTTTGTATATTGAGAACATTGTTGGTCCGCATTCAAATACTTTCAGATTTTGTTTCTTTCTTACAAATTTCTAATAACAAGTGAAACAAATTGGATTCATTTTTCTCAAATTACGAGTAGTTCGTTTGTACATTCTCCTATTCGTTTCGCTGATAAAGACTAGTTGTAGTTGTTGTTAGAGATAGTTGTAGGTAATCCATTCAATCATTCTAGCGAAAACCTCTTTATCTTTATCTTTTAACTTTATGATATAAAATTTAGTTTCGTTCACGGTAACATCATTCAACAAAGAAAAGTAATTGATATAAAATAACAATACAACAAAAATTAGTAGTTTTAACAAAGTTGATATCGAATTGATTGTAACTTATTAAACAATATTCAAAAATTCATTATTTTTTTATTTTATTTCCAAAATAGATAATCGACACATGGCCGTTATAGGTGAACAATGGTTTCAATTTTCAATAAATATTATGATTTTGGAGAATGTAATGATAATACCTTCAGTCAGTTATTCTCAATAAAAGACGTTTTAAAATCTAGTATTAGTATTAAGTTGTACCTAATAAATAGTCAATTTTTAATATATATTAGGTCAACACATAAGTAATGTCGTTTTTTAATAATTAATATTCAACAAATAAGTAATTTGTTTAAATATATCAAATTAATATTTTTTTGGGTGAATTTACGAAGTAAGTTAATGTTTTAATATTTTTTGAATAATTTGATTATATGCATTAAATCTGTAAAAATGGCAAAGGAAATACCAGCTGAAAAATCATTAACGCCATTCTATGGTATATGAATTTCGACATGATAAAACAGTAGCAGAGGCTACTAGGTCAATCAACAAAATTTATCCCGATACTCTTTCAGAAAATGTCAGAGATGGTTTCCTCGATTTAGAAATGGTAATTTTGATTTAGAAGACGTTTTAAGATCAAGGAAGCCAACGTCTGTGGACACAGAAGTTATTAAGATATCTATCGAATATAATCCATGCCAAACACTCGTTGAAATGAGTTCAAAATTAGGATTCAATCGGGAAACAATTCGCCAAAGTTTAAAGAAGATTGGTGAAGAAAGCAAGGCAGGAATATGGGGGCCTCATGAACTTACCGATGGCCAAGAAAGAAACGTTATTCAATATGCGACACGTTGATTTCTAAACAAGAAGATGAAGATTTTATGAATCGTATCATACTGGTGAAGAGAAATGGGTTATGTACGACGACTCCAGTCGTAAAAGGCAGTGGCTTCCATGTGTTCAGAGACCTACAGTTACTCCAAAATCAAATATACATGGGAAAATGTATTATTAAGTGTTTGGTGGTCCGCTAGGGGTGTTATTCATTATGAGCCGTTGCAACAAGGTAAAACGACAACAGCGGTGTGTATTGACTACCAGCTTTGACAAACAGAAATAGAGTAGTTCTTCATCATGATAACGCACGGCCGCACACCGCAAAGAAGACGCTTCAGAAGATTAAGAATTTCAACTAGGAACTGCTATCACATCATCATTATAGTCCTGACATCGCACCTTATGATTACTATATTTTAGCAACATTTTTTGGTCGAAAAAAATTTCTATGAAGCTTTATATATATAGCCATACAAGACTTCTTTGATTCCAAACCACAGGATTTTTATAAATATGGCCTTATGAAATAAGTTTCTAAATGGAGTGACATCGTAGAAAACAATAGTGCTTATATATTTAGTTAATATATCTGCTCTGCGACTTCTTTTTTTATTTCAAGTTTTATGTTTTTATTACTTATGTGTCGACCTAATATAATTAGAATAGATTTAATATGTTAATAGTATAAATTTGTTAAAAATACCAAAAAACAAGTCGATGGGAATACAAGTGAAAATGCATATGCATTTTGGTTCTAGGTACTTTAGTGATATTCTCGTTTTATAATTGACCTTACACTATTATAAATCTTGCGAATAAATCTGAATAAATAAATTTATTTAAAATTGTTAAACATTTAAATTTTGATTTATAAGTAAAATAAAAAACTTTCAAGAGGAAAATTATTATTCGTTGATTTACTATAATTTTAAATGTTACCTCACAGCAAAGTAATGTCGAAATCATTTGACCTATCTTTCGAAATAGTTTTAAAAATTCCAAAGTAGAACCATAAATCAAGATTATCTCTTTCATATGAGTCGTCATTTAACGTCTGTTTCAACTAATAATATTGATGATTATGAGTTTTTGGATTAATAAGCTGTTCAGCTGTGACACTCACCCAATAAAAAACGAGAAAAGAATATTTTTTATTTTTGGATTCGGTGGAAAATATGGAAGACAAGTTTTAATCGTTTCAAGCAATGATATGAAGTTTAGTTGGTTCCGGGTTTCATGGAACTTTGTCGACAGAAAGTGGCTCTCTAAGAGATTGTTGTCGACTCAGGAACACGACTGAATATTACTTGGTTAGATCGCTTTACTTTTGTTTTTTTCATTTTCATTGGTAATTAATGTTGTTTTAATTTAATGATTTTAATTTTTCGTTATTTTTATTGAAATTTGGTTTCTTTATCATCAGTATTTGTAATATTTTTTAAAATTCTGCGAACAGGATGAACCTATAGTGCGAGAGAGCGTTTTATACATTCATTGATGTCGATTGTATTATTCTTCATTGACATTTATTTTGTAATCTTATTTTCTTTTATGAAGTAATTTAATTCATTGTCCTATTCTGTGAGTTATCATCAAAGCTAATCACAATAAAAGTGAAGGGGTCAGTCATTAAATCTTGTCTAATATAAATATAAGAATTCGTACTCACCTAAAAGTAAGCAACAATTCACTGTTTGGGTATTTTAAGATGAATCAAAAATCAACAAGATATGCACGGAAAATGATTATCGGTTTCTTCAGTTTAGATTGACGTAACAATTATTTTACAGAATCAAGGAAATCCCAATACTGAATGGTATAAAAATGGTTTACTTATCATAGATGATTTTCAAAATTATAGAGAATTCGAAATCGAAAAGTTATTCTTCATCGTTACAACTTCATCTCTTATTTGACCATCAAACCATTGAAGTGTATATTTATTGATATTTAGCCCATATTTATCTGATTTATCACCTTGTAACTTGTTGTTTCCAACTAAAACGAGCATATCACGTAATTAATGATTTTCAACACTTAAAGCAGACATTGAGAAATTCGAGAAAATCTGAATTTTTTAATTCATAATAGTAAATATATTACAATTTTTTTCGATCGTGCGTAATGGTATGCAAACTTTAAAATCATTTTGAAAAAATTAATGCATTCTTTGTTTGGGGTAGACAAAAGTATATATTTTACGTAACTGTCTGTATTTCTCACTTACAATTTTAATGTCTAATTTTAGTATTTGTTTTAGCAAAAAGTGCCGGGTATATATAATTTTTAACTACCTTGAAAATTTATTTTATTATAAGGGATACAAATATATCTATCAAAGGAATCACCATTGTTATGGATATTTTTTAGCCATCTTGTAGGCAGTTGATGAATTCCATGTTGAAAAAATTCTGAATAATTTTTTTATTTCTCAATCACATTTTTTCCAAAAATTCGCTTTCAGATATTTTTCTCAATTTAACTATTTCCATTTCTAAAGTTTTAATTAGCTTATTATTTATTTATATAAATATATCTAAAATTTTATTAAAATTTATAGTAAATTAAGAATTTGTCTTGTACACAATTTCTGTATTAAAAATATTATTATGCATATTTTTTTTAAAGTCTTGGTACAATCCAAACACTATCCTCATGGACATTGGACATGAAATAAAATGTAATAATTATAAGAATTGGATTTTTAGGTTAAAATAACTAAATAATTCTCATTAATATTGGTTAAATAAATTTTAATAAAAATTAGTCAGATAGTTGAGACTTTGTAAGTTAAATAAAATTATATATTTTAATTAATTAACTTTTAAAAACGTTTAACGTTTAAAAAAATAGAAAATTAAATTTTTTATAGGAAAAGTAAGACTACTAATCAAATTAATTTATTTTTCGTTAATTTGATCTTCTAAGATTTTTGCGAAGATTTAATTTTATTATGGGATGAATTTACAAAATCAAGTTTATTATTGAGATGGGAATGAAGTTATTTAAAAATTGAAATTGAAATTGATTGAGTTTGTTAAGCGCGACATGAAGTAAAAACTAACCTTGTGTAAATAATAATAGTAGAAAATAATAGTAGTATGTGAAATTATAAAGGCTTTTGCAAGTTCACTTCAATATAAAAGCGATAACAGTAGGAAAATATGTTTTTCATATAACATAATATAGAATTAGAGTCATGGAAGTCGGATGACCACAATGTTGAAAGCAGCTGAAAAACTATTCTATCGGGTTTAGTTGAGACGAGTATGTTGGCAGAAATCTGTAAGCAATATCTCGTTTGTAAATTTGATTTAATAAACAAACAGATTCTTGAGACAGTACTTTGGCTGACTAAAATGCGATCTAATTCAAATAGAAACAATCGAATAT
Source organism: Bipalium vagum (assembly GCA_037834085.1). Lineage (NCBI taxonomy): Eukaryota > Metazoa > Platyhelminthes > Tricladida > Geoplanidae > Bipalium > Bipalium vagum. The sequence goes on along the minus strand of JBBMKC010210241.1, from coordinate 1,329 downwards.
TTTTTCTATATATTTCTAAATAATTTTCTATAAATTTTGAATAGGATTATATATATTGAACATTTGTCTATATATTTCTGCATAAACGTGTAATATAAGTTTTAATACAGTCAAGCTTCAATTCTTTATATTTAATATTTTTTGTTTGTATGAATATGTCTTATTTTTGGAAGATATGTTTATAAATTCTGTTTCCAAAATAATAAATTTAATTACAGATTAGGTTTTATAAAAACGCCTACTATAAAAATTTGAAAAGAAAATCATTGAAAAATTACAAAACTCTTATCAAAATTTTCGACAAAATGACAATTGTTAACATCCTTTATTTTATATAAAATATAAATATTTTAAACTTATTTTCTTTTCAAACATTTTTACAGTTAAAGTTAACACGAGGTCCTCAAGTATCTGGAGTTGTTTTAAATTATTATAAAATCTAATTGAAAATCTTTTCAAGTGTTACTTTAAAAAACTAATTAATGGTCTCATAATTTTAATATTAGAAATTAATCAGAGATTTAAGCGATATTTAATTAATAATTAAAAAGAAAAAAATCTGTATTAATATAAACAAAATTGACTGATCACATTTTGTATTGCTTAATCATAAAAATCAAATTATTTTAAATTGATTTAAAAATACGAAAAAAATTATTTCTTTGTATTAAATAATTTCTGCTCGAAAATTTTTCTGAATTGATTAATCGTTTTCTGAGACATTGATCCGATCATTGTAAACATACACTAAAATAATTATAATAATAATTAATCATATTAGCACTTTTTTAAAATTTAGGACAAATGGTTGCCGATTAATTAATAATTATTATTAAATAATGATCATTAAAAAATATTCCCATTGGTGGACAAATTAAAATTATTAAGAAATAAAGATAATTGTAAAATATTTAAATACATAAATAAATAACCTCCAAAAATTGGTGGCAATGGAGAACGTATTCCGATTTTAAAATATCTTTAAAAAGTAACATTAGCTCTGATAAAGACTCGCATGCAATTATTGATTCCTGATTTAGTCTATAGATAGCCAAGGCAGCTCGAAATAAGATTTTGTCTCCCTCGACCATCACGCAGTCCAAAACTCGAAGTGACGTCTAAATAATAAAATCACAAAATATTTGTTTAACATTGAAAATATAAGTTCTAATAGTTAAGCAAAGATGTTACTCCATTCATTATACATATGTACAAGACTGCAATCTGCAAGCACAAATTATTATTCACATGTGCATGGACGGCTCTGACCGCTGATTTACGTCTCCCAACAAATTTTTAATGAATCTCAATTATTATTAGTATTATTAT
>JBBMKC010210230.1:0-13128 GCA_037834085.1 Bipalium vagum | reverse complement strand
ATATAAAGAAGTTCTTTTATTATTACTTTTTGAGTACGATAATTAATTTTCTTATTTGTACTAAAAAAACAAAATTTTTTTAATAAGTGATCAGAATATAAGTTCATTTTCAATTTTCATTCATTCAATTGTTTCTTTATTGAAAAATTATTATAAATCAAAAATTCCTAGTGGAAAATAACTTTGTTAATAATAACTATTTTTTCTATATATTTTCAGTATTAATTATTTCGCCTAATTTTATTTTTTATTTATAAATATTTTTTATTGATTAAATTTTATATTTTAACGATTTGATAATATAGTAATATATTAATAACTGGACTAAATCAGATTTATTATATTTAGTTATTTATATTATGTTCTGGCATATTATGAAATAATCAGATGAAATAAAAAAATAATAATATTTTTATGTAAAAAGTAAAACAAGAAAATTGTATTTTGATCTTTGAAAAAGCTTTTAACTATTCGGTTCATGCAACATGTTAGGAGCACATATGAATGAATATATTTTGTTTGATTTAATTTATATCCAAATTATTTTACATGAGCTTAATTCAAAGCTTCTTTAACAATATATTATCAGACATTTCTTATTTTTGTATTTTTAATAAGAAAATCAGTATTATTTTATTTATTATTGTCTTAAGCGAAAATTGTCTAAACTAATAGAAGCAGATTTTCCGTAAATTAGGTTGATAATACATTTTCTGTTATATGAAACAATAATATCACAGAATAAATTGTTTGGTTTAAGTAGTTTTTTATTTATGAAAACAGATGGTAATTTATTTAAACTATTAACTAAATTGAAGTATAATGAATCCATAATTTTCCATTTATTATTAAAAAACTTTTTACTAAACAAAAAACAATTATATTTATTGAAACATTTGTTTTAATATTCTAAATTTTCAATATTTTCATTACAATGATTTATTCTTATAAGACTATTATATTGAATTGAAGGCAGAACAAACAGATTTTTTTTCCAAAAATGTTATATTTCTATTATTTACATTTTCTGAACTGTCCTTGTATTATTAACAATAAAAACAATTTGCAACTTAACCATAACAAATAGAATATTCTCTGCAAAATCAAATAAAAACTTTATTGTTATTAGATTATAATTGTTAATATGTATGTTAATTAAGCCGTAATATCTGAATACTTCAGTGTTTTTGTGGTTAGGTTCAGGGATAACTCCTGAGGAATAACTCTATTGCTCAGCAAGACAACAAGATAATACAATACATTGTCATGTAATCACTCAAAAATAGGAAAGGCTAAGTCATATTCTAACAAGTTTAACTCGTGAAAAAGTAGAACGAAATTTACCGTCACCAAGCTCGTTTTTCTCTCCGTTTATCTATTTCACGAAATATTTTAAAAAGTAATTCACGAACGGGTTTTATTGAATTTGGGTCATCTTGGAAGACCGATCATACTCATATATTCAAAATTCACCTGTAATGTTGTTAATCTACGCGAAGTACTATTTTAGCCTTGTTAGCAACAATGCTTTGTGGTACCCCAACTAATTTTTGCGAGATAACTGCGGTTCTGTTAAATTATTTGAATCAGCTATATATTCTGGTTTAATGTGGGGCTTCAACATCAAAGGTTGTTGACAATAACAAAGGTGTTTAGATATTCCTTGTTGGAAATCATGCCATAGAAAATTAAATTATAAACTGAGGAAACTTTGAAATGGAAAAATGTATTCTCTAATTAATTAGTGACTGTCCAAACTTGTTTGTAAAATTGTTAAAATGATAAGTAAATATTTATAATTCCGTTGTTAAATTCGAGATCAGAATACAAAATAAAAGCTTAGTATATAAATTCAAAAAAATATGTACAAATCAGTTTTAAAGCGATTTTTAAAATTTTTTCAAGATTTTTTAAAAATAAAATATATAATTAGTTTTCAAAATATTCACAGTTGGGTATTCTCCAAATCCATTTCTTAGATAAAGAACGAATTCCGGTATAAAAAATTTTTCTTTCTATGAACTGATGAAATCATCAATCCATTTTCGGATTTCCTCAGCGTTCGGAAGCAAACATCAGTAAAGGAATTTGCATCGAGCAAAACTGATGACAGTCTATTAGAGCGATATCTTGGCTACATTCCATATGTTGCAAAACATCCTAACCAAGTTTTAGTAACTAATCCTTGACTGATTTTGTAATATAAAGCCTAGCGTTATATTAAAGCAATTCTACTGTACACCGGTCTTTTTCTGTGAATGGACGTTTTAGATGAATTTATTCATTCAATAGCTAAAATTGGTCTTTTTAGAGATCATCATTAACGATTTCACTCGGTTTGAAAAGTTCATGATATAGAACAAACTTGATATCCCATCAAATACATCATAAGCATTTTGCAATGAACTGGGCGTTTTGATGTATTATACATTATATCAGAGCTTGAATATCGGCAGATTTGATCTTAAAAGGTACACAGGTACGTCCATGATTTAAATTTCCTACCCCAAATTTGCAAAACAAAAGTTCACAAGCTCTTTTAGAAATAACATCATCTCCAAGTACGAAACAGATCGATGCACAGGTAGCTGCAACGAATTTTCCAAGATGAAATAAAAAATAAAGAAATGTCATTCATAGTTTCTATCTCTGAAATGTTACGTTTAAATATAAATTATTAATAGATTAATAAAACAAGCAGATAAAATGCTTCAAATAAAAAATGTTTACAACAAAATGATTAGTATTCAAGATTACATTGAAGAAATACGTTTACTAAAATCTCTTTAAAACTTATTTGTACATCTAATATATTCAAGATAAATATAAAAGATTTCATTCTCAAAAATTTTGAGCAGATTATACATTGTTAAACCTTTTCAAGTGCAAGGTTTAACAATTTAAATATGGATGCTTCAAGAAAGCAACGAAGAATAAAGGCAAAATATTCTATACAGAAAATTCTTAGATAGGATATTCTCAAAACGTTCTATATAGATTTTGAGTAAGTTCATTTAAATTGGATAATATTACAAGAAAAATAAGAGATGAATAAAATGAAATCTAATACTATACAGAATATTTCATACCATAAACAAACAATGATTCTAACATTAAATGCGTTTGTTTTCTCTAAGCAGTCCTCCAGTTCTTTTATTACTTTTTGTATTTAATAATAATATTTTTTCCCAATAATAAATATATAACATCCATTATCATCGTAACAATACTTATTATACAGTTTATTGTTTCTATCACGCATTAATTTTACTTCTATTTTTGCTACTCCATGTATTGATTTTAGTTTTCTTGTTCATACATTTAGTAATTATTTTAATTGAATTAATATCTCATTGATAATTGATGAATTGATGACAAGAATTGATACATTAAGAAAAATTAGGAAAAAAAGTATCTATAAACATAAATTTTTAATCCCACAGATCTTCCAACAAACACCAAGATTTAACAAGTTGCTCCCGTCTGAAAGCTAATTTTTATAATAATAAATATCACGTAACCAAAAAAGTTCGTGCGGTTTTTTGATATATGTGAATGAAGAATATATGAATAACGGTCTTTTTATTTTTGAAAAGAAATAATGTTATAATGAAATTTCATATTTCGTCTTTAACTTTCTTTGAATTGATCAATTTCTTAAAAATTTTTACATTTTATTCAAATCTAAAATGTTTATTAATAAAAATGTAATTAGAGCACATTTTCACTATGAATTCAAACTGTGGTTTAGCGCTTCAGTTACACGTTGTCAAGTATGTCTAGCGTTTGGAGATAATGTCTTAAAGGATAGAACATCTCAATAATGGTATTGAGTTTACCAAAGATAGCCGGAAAATCAAACAGATGGATCGGAAATAAGTTAAACAGAAATGAAAGCTCCATAAGATATTATTTGAAAAATGAAGATAGCAAAAATCGTAAGCCTGGCCCAAAGACAAAGATTTCGCCCAAAACGAAACGATTGATTATTCGCAAAGCCAGCAATAAATCGATTTCAAACTCGACAATTAAACATGAACTTAACTATAATGTCATTTTTGTAATTGCGGCAATTAATTTGTGGCGCACTATACAAATATTTATTGAAGATTGATTTTACAAAGATTTATTAAAGAAAATTGGTATTACAAAGATTTTTTGAAGAAGATTGATAACAAAGGATTTCGAAGAGGATTGTTACTGCTATAGAAGACGATTGTTCCGAAGGAGATCACAGTCCAAATTTATGAAGGCAGAACCATTGTCCAACTCAAAAGGATATTTTTAAACCAAGTATTACTATGGTTATTTCAGTGTTAGGACTATGCTTAAAATTCCCCATCAGCGGGTTGTCGGTGAGCAACCGTTAGGGCTCAGATGATAACTCGGGAGTTTTAGCGGAAGATAAGCCGTAAGATTTCTCCATTATCTTTTCCTTTCTTTTGTTAAAGTAATTATTAATATTAATTAATTTAGTAATATTTGTTTTAATTGGAACATTATATTTTAATTTTATTTGAATTTGACATTATTATTATTATTATTATTATTATTATTATCTGTTAATTGTATGGTTTTTGTAACGTGAGACATTTCAGACATTATAATTATGATCCTATATTTTGATTCTGTATTTTGTGATTGTGTGGTATAAATACAAGTTATTGCTTTACTGATTGTTATTATTTGCACCACCTAAGAGTTGGAGTCAGGTATAAATTTGATACACTAAATAGTGAATAATAGTTTGAAAATTTTTAAAATGGTGATTAGTCACTTGAAGATGCACTAAGCTCAGGGAGACCATCAGACATAAATGACGAAAAAATATTGAAGAAAACTCCAAACTCTCATACTAAGAGTTAGCCAAAATGTTTAATGTAAGTCACCAAACATGTCGCACACATGTGCATGAAATTGAAAAATCATGGATACTGGATGTTAGTAAAGTTTTCGCCTCAAAAGTCTTCAAATTTTATAAAGATTGTATTTATAAACTTGTTTCTCTTTGGAAAAGTAGTATTGATTGTGATGGCGATTATTTTAATAATTAAAATTTAATATAGCTTCATTTATGAGTTCATTTTTTTTAATATAGTCATACAAAAACCCGCACGACGTTTCTTGGTTACCTGATAGTAATCGATATTTCATAATTCTTATATAAAATTTAAACTTTGACAACCCTCGACCACACCAATTAGATAAAATAAACAGAATATAAGATTCAATTTGATTTATCAGACACGAAAAACTGTTAATCACTTTAAGAATAATAGTTTATATAAGAAAGTTGCAAGAAATATGATAATTGAAAGTAAATATTTACATCAAAATTATTTCAATAAATAGCGTGGACAAAGGGTAAGTTCAAGAGTGTTATCCACTCACGAGCTTCAAGTATACACTAATGAAAAGATATATGCTCATCATCCTCCTTACTATCAGACATGAAGCTGCAGTCGACAGGAGGAGAGTACAGCAAGCCAATGATAATCAGCATCCAAGAGCCAATCACTAATAGGAGTTTTATCTTTATAAATCATCTTAAAGTTGAAAACATTTCAAGTTATAATGGTTTTGTTGTTAATAAGATGGGTTTTAAAGACTTGTTGCTATTAATTTAACACAAACAAAAGTTATGAAGGTTATTTATTATTATTATTAATTAATTTATTTTTGTAACTTGTAACGAGAGTTAAATTTTTGACCGAATTATGAGATATCTTAATCAATTTGACATTCATAGGTAATCAAATCTTACAATGGCCACATATTGTCCACAAGATTAATAAAAATATTATTGTAAAACTTTATATTTATTCATCAAATGCTTTTATTTCAGACTTCTACAAATTTAAGATTGATATTGCTGTTATACGGCTGGGTGGGGACAGTCTGGGCCAATTTCTGTCCATTGGAATGTATACCGTGTTTGGAAAATTTAATTTCGTGCTCGAACGGTGGATTGGATCATATTCCAACAGATTTATATTTGGAGACGAAAAAGATAACACTCATAGGTCACAAGTTTTCACAAACTTTTCTCAGTCGGCAAAATTTTTCAAAATTTGCAAAACCGAAATATTCTATCGAACAATTGTCCATTCGCCGAAGTAATATCGAAAAAATTCGATATCAAACCTTTTATGATGTCAGTGGGTTGGATTTTCTGGATTTATCGGAAAATGTCAAGCTTCAAATAGAAAATCGAGCATTGGATAATTTGAAGCTGAAACACCTGAAACTGGACAACATAGGTACTTTGGAGTTTGCTCCACAAGCTTTTCATGGTTTGCTGGTTGCGTCATTGTCCATGATGCAGAGTGGTTTGCGAACTGTTTCTTTCAGGTTAATCGAACCTTTATCTCATGAATTGAGAAAACTTTTCCTGTCAAATAACAACATAAGTTATTTGAGTTCTCATTTCGAAACACTTTTTCGACAATTACAAGTGCTGGATCTTCACGGAAATCCTTTCATTTGTACTTGTGGTCTGTTATGGTTGGGAGTGACCATGAAATGGCGCCAGAATTTCCATCATAATTTGGGTACGTTTCAGGATGTTCAACAACCAATTTGTTCAGGTCCGACATTCTTAAGAGATCAGTTTATATACAGAATTTCTGAATGGGATTTTAACTGTCAATTACCAAAACTAGAGAGAATTGAGATTCAGTTTAAAACTCGCAGGTCGGCTGTTCTTCGTTGCTCTGCATCTCTTAAAGCTAAACGTGCACCACTAAGTGTTTTGTGGCAATATTTGAACAATCCAAACTCTTACTACCCTAAATCACTTCTTACTTCAAACAACAATGAAGCAGAAATTGAGATAACTCGACAAAATTATGTTGACAGATATTTCTGTTCAGTAAAAAGTTCCAATGGTAATGCCACAGTGGGAGTAAATTTCAACTGGCCCAGCATTGATAATGTCAAAAACTGGATAGTGAACTCGACCAATGGCTATAACATAGTTTCCCAAACTATATGGAAATCCAACGATTTTCACGAAAATTACTTTTTCCGCGAGCAATACACTCTTCTTGAACTACTGGGGTCGATTTTCGGAACGTTCATCATTACCATTCTCGTGTTTATACTGATTTATAAATTTTACTTTTTCAAAGCCATTGAAATAAAAAAGGAACAATTCAAAAAAACCGGGTGCGTAACCTATGAAACCGGCTTATATTCAGATTCCCAAACCTACGACATTCCTCAGTATAGCTCATCAGACTTTAGGAATAAGCTGTTTCAACCCGTTTTTCAAATTCCACAAAACAGACAATACAGATTGTAAAGAGAAAGCATAATTTTTCGATGTTAAGCTGTGAATTTATTTGCATTTTATTTTATAGAATTCAACAGACAATTCTAAAATAAAAATTTCCATTTATATTTGTACATTATCCTTGGCCACTGAACGATATCATAATCTTAACTGAGTTAATTGATCAAGCGACATCCTGGTCTCCTAGAGAAAGAGAAGTAATATAAATAAAAGATCTTATTCAGAAATGTATTGTGTTGAGGTTAAAAGGTGGAGAAATGTAAAATTTCGTAGATTGGATTATTTCTTTCAAAAGTCCCTAACATCAAAGACATGGATAAATAAACCTCAATTTAGATACAGATTATTTTAGTGGGGATTTTAACTCAATTTTTTAAGTGTTATACTGGAGATCACAAGCAAATTATTGCATTTTAATTAAATTTTATGTAATGTATATTTGTAAAATTAATTATATAATTAATTAAATTGTTTTATCAATCAGAAATATTTAATTATGCAATTATTCTGTACTTACCATACAAGATTTTAAGATTGATTTAATTTTAAGATCACATAAAAATAATTGTCATATGTCATTTTTATCTTTTTCATCATTGTAAAAGGAAAATGTTTTATTTTTTGCTTATAATGAGTACTTAAAATCCTACATTATGATAATATTTAATTTGATACTTTTCTTTTTATAAATTAGAAGGATAATTTTAGTTAATTTATATTACTTCGGGGAATATTCACGATAGTGTTTTTTTAGAAACACACTAAACTTATAAAGGAAGTCTTCAAAATCTGTAAAATAGGCAGAATTAAAGATTCAAAAAGATCATCTCAGTAGAAAAAGAGCCATAATGAGACTAATGACCATCAAATCATTGATTTAATTTAATTTTTTAATCGTAGTTAATTAATTTTAATATTTTAACTCATATTTTTGCAAAAATTTCCTATTATAATTCCAGATACCATGGAAATTTAAAAAGAATTAGAATAATTTTTATAATAGTCGTAAAGTGAACATATACAGGCTTTTAATTCTTCAGTTAATTTCAAAAACAAATTTTTCACACCTGAGAAGATTGTAAAGAAATATTTAGTTAAAAACCTATAAAACTATTCCAATATTTTCTTAAATTTAATTAAAATAAATTAAATTATAAGAAAAAAAGTTGATCTTCTCTGTAACTTACCATTTTAACCCTTCAAAAGGAGAAAACATTTTTTAAAGATTCCTTAAAATAAAAATATTGCTTATAAAAAGATAAATTATAAGATTGTGCATATGAAATATCAATTTTATTATATATTTTATAATCAACATTAATGAAATGATCTTTTATTAAAATATGAATCCAACAATTCCCAGACTTTGTTTTAAAAAGAAAATTGTGTTCAGTTTTTAATTTGTCCTTAAATCGAAAATTTCAAAGTTGATTATCGCATATATTTAATTAATTGATTTCTGGTGGAATATAATGAAAATATTTGTGTTATAGTTAATGAATGGAAAGGTGAACCTTTATTTTTACAATTTTAAAGTGGAAAGATTTATCCAGATGAGTCGGAGATTTTAGCTGCTGTATCCAGGAAACGTTTAGATTTGATTAACGAAGATTTATTTCAAATCTGACTAGAATTTGGAAACCATATGACAACAATATGTCAAGTGTCAGTGCGAAAAATAAACAGATGGATAATCCATGAGCTATTCAAAAAATTATTGAATCTCTTCAGAATCCTGCTTAATATATCTCACTTGAAAAATATAAAATATAATATTATAATAACATAAGAAAAATGAATCTCCTACGATAATCGATAAAAAACTATTTTTTATTCGAAAAATCTTCATATACATATGAAGATATGTATATATATATATCAGTTTGATAAAAAATCAGTGTTATTTGAAGCATCACTAAACACCATAAAACCAGGTAATTACTGTATAGAATATAAATAAAATAGAATAGTAATTACTATATATAGAATATAAAGCTGACTACAAAAATCTTAACACTGGAATTTTTGTTGCAAGACAATTCCGGTAATCAAAGGGTAAACTTTCACCAGATTCCAAAAATTGAATCAAGAGGTTAATTCAAAATTTATACCAACATTGGCTTAATATGGAAAATGTCTATCAACCAGTAGGTAGAGATAATACCACTGTGTAGTTTTTAAAGTAAAAAAGAACAAGAGTTGAGAAAAATCTGTTAAAGCTGACGAGGGTCATTTTAAATAAGTTTTAAATCTATCTTTGTTTTAATTTGGTAGCTGGAAACCATAACAAATGCAAAAATTAATGTCTCAGCCTAATATTATGAAGAAGACCTGATAAATAATTACACTGATCTTAAAAACGTCAAATTCACTCTTCTATAAACAAGTTCTCGGAAATTTTCCATAAATATAAATAATTAGATAGAAACCCTGATCTCTGTGATATTGCAAAAGTTTCTTAATATTAAAGTACTGATTTGATATTGCTCTGAATTGATAGAAAATACAAAATTAGTCTTGCTCGCATAAAATAATAATTAAAACAATAATATACAGCAAAGTAGGCACACATTATTTAATTACGGTTATAGAAAACATTTAAACAATTTCTATTTTTTCTTTCAATTTTTTCTCTTCCCATAGCAGTTAATTTGTCTAATATTCTTATTTTGCAGTGGGTCACATGAAACTTTATTCTGCGTTAAACCTCTAGGTATATTAGCAGTATCTATCTTTATGGGCATTATATATTGTCTTGAAGGAACAATTTATATCTCTTCGGCAGTCAATATTGTAATACTTAAATATTTGAATTTTAACTGATAATATAAGTACCAACCCCCAGAAATATTTTTTGACAAAACACACTTGTTTAAGTATTATTTCAAGCCATTTCTTAAATTATTTTATTGCTCAGATTTTACGTTAACCTTTCACAAACATCTTATATGTCAGTCATTGCATCATAACCAGATTAACATTTCTTGCTCTAAGAAGGGGTAATATAGGTAAATTTCATAATGTAGTAAAATGATATCCTATCTTTTGTTGAAGCTTTCTGAAAAGTTAAAGTTTTTAATATTCTAAGGTCGCAATGAACAACAGTTTTATTTTCATTTCCTGTAAAACATATTCAAATTCCTGTAGTTTTGCCACAGTCTTTTGTGTAAAGTTACGGTATCTAATAAGATAAAAATTAATGTATTGCCTAATCTGGGATGTTTTTCTTTAAGTTTTTATACAATTTTGCCACTTTGGTTATAGGATGTTTCTGTTGTGATCGAAAAGCCCAGTTTGATGAAATTATAATGAATCACATCTACAATAGACCCCCCAAAATTTATCACATCATCTGTTGATGAATGTTAACATTTGAGGTGTTTTTCGATGGTTCATCTTTCTTCAACTACTGTGCTGAACTTTTGCAATTGTCATATATGATGCTTTCTTTGTCAAAAGTTACAATTCAATTCAAAAATGGATCAGATGTGACTAAAAAGTAATACCAAGTAAGCTTTCAAACGCTTTTATTTCTGTTTTTCATGGATTTCATATGGAACTCATTTATCAAACTTTTTCGCCTTTCCTATTTTAGATAAATGACTTAACATTGTTTGTTTTCTGACACAAAACTTCACCGGTAAATACAGACATTGTGAGATGAGTTGATCTCAACGGTGATCTTTATATGTTCATTATGGATGTTTGATTCTGGGCATCACGTGTCTAATTTGTGAAGTCAACATTATTGTATGAAATTTGGTGAATCAATTGTTTATTTATGGCGATTCTCAATGCATAAAACTTTCATAATAATTTTTTTATAATAAAATTGATTAAGTAAAGCATTGGTTAATATTTTTTCAGATTATCCAGACTACCTTAAACAGAAGAAATGCGTAGATTACCAACCTTAAAAAACTGGATGGTAAAATATTAAGCCAATGTGAAATAATCAGCTATTAAAAAACGGCCACCACAAATTTCATGATTGACAATCTGATAGACATCGAAATTCTTTCTGTAAGATCTCATCTGGATTGATTTGATAATTCCTTGATTCTTATCCCATATTATCAGTTAGATCCTTTAGAGTTATAATTAAATTTGCAGTCTTGGTAAGAAATCGAATGTTATTCAACATTATTAGTTATTATTCTGAGTTTATTATATTATTTCAGCAAAATATGTCGAATATGGTTCATCCAAATTTATATTTCAAATATTCTAAAAAAAAAGAATAACAAATATAAAATTTGTAATACAAAATAAGAAAGGAAAGATCAGTAAAAATATACATTATTAAATCAATATATAATCATTGTACTTTTAGTTGCATTTTGCTGGATTATTAAAATTAGCATTAATTATGGGATAACCTAATAAAACCTTTTGCATTAAGTTTTGACAAATGTAATTATTATTATTTTATAAAGGTTATGGTACACGGTACTTAGGTTTTTAAGATCTACATTTCTTTAAAAATGTATTTATTACATCATAATATAAAATAAATTCAACTATTAACAATACTTCAGATAGAAGGTGGATAATATAACTAAATTAAATAATAACATATTGTTACTTTTCAACAATGAGAAAGAAAATGTATAATAAGGAGGGAAAAACAACTGGTATGAATAAATAATCTCAATAAATTAAAATATTATCATATTAAAACAAGTTCAATATTTAAAAATGTAGATAATACCATTCAAGTATCATAATTGATAAAATATATTATTTTTTCCAAAACCTATTTTATTGATAAAAATTATAAAATCTCGTATCGTAATAACAAGAATAATTCTATTAAATAGGATAAATCGGAACCATAATAAATATTAGATTTATGCATAATTATTAAACCATGTTCTTAACCATTGTTTAAATAAATAAAAAAAAAAATCAAAACACCCAGTTAATTTAAATATCGGTAATTTATATTGTATATTTATTAAAAAAATAAATATTTAAGTTTAATTGTTATAGAATATTAACATTTTTTCAATTTAAAAATGGATGACAAAAATATGCACTATAAACATAATTTGATATGAATTTCAGCAAGGAAAAAGTTCCACATGTTCTGTTCTAGGAGAGAAGGTTATTTCATATAGCACATGTAAATATTTGGTATCACTTATTTAAAGATGGAAATTATGATGTAAATAATCTATCACAAACCAGTGCTCCACCGAATTGCAACATAATGTTGCAATTAGCTGAAAAAAAAAAGAAAAAACCTTTTTCAGGCCAAGAATCGCATAAGACTATCTTACTGCACGACAATGCCAGACCGCATATGGCAAACCTTACAAAGAAGACAATATCACAATTAGATTTGGAAATTCTTCTTCATGCGGCTTATTTCTGGACCTGACTTCTACAGATTACCACCTGTTTCGATCAATGCAACACTTTTACCAGGATATTGTTTCAAAAATATTTCTTAGATTCGAGAATTTCTCGATAAATTCCTTGATTCGAAAGTCAGATCATTCTATCGTTCAGGAATTTATCAATTACCCGAAAGATGGAAATAGGGATGGACAACAACGGATCTTATTTTCTGGTTGATGTTTTGTTCCTATGTTAAGTAAAATTAAATTTATTAGTTTTTTAATCAAAAATATTTTTCCGTTGAAAATAGACTAATACGTGGTGCGCCCAATAAGTAGTGAGATTCATATAGAATGGTGTAAAGGAAAAGTCTGTAATTATGTATATTAATACAAATATATGTATACATCAATAAAATAATTCATGTTTAAATAATTTATGCTTTGTTTATTTTTAGTGGCAAAAATTCGAAAATGTCGTTAGAAAAAGTT
>JBBMKC010210219.1:0-13129 GCA_037834085.1 Bipalium vagum | reverse complement strand
AGTAGTAGTAGTAGTAGTAGTAGTAGTAGTAGTAGTAGTAGTAGTAGTAGTAGTAGTAGTAGTAGTAGTAGTAGTATTGTCGTCTCGATAGTTTCACTAAGTGACACCTTATAAATCTATATATAGATCCGTAAATAAGGATATCAAAATGTTGTAAAGAAGCTGGAGACTGTAGGACCGATTTTAAGGTTGCGAGTAAAATCATAATAAATTACCTAATTCTAAGATTTTAATAAAAAAATCTTCTCTTAATGTAAACTTTAACATTAAAAAAAATTAAACGTCTCTGAAACCGTTATCAACTTAAATAACCGAAACCTCAACAAAATTATGTATTGTATATTTTTCTTTGACATACGCTCTTTTTCTCAAAATGTACTTTCTTTTTTTTATTATTCTGAATATGTCATAAAATTTTTCAAATCGTAATTCTATCCGCGGCTCAGGATAGGATTACTTCGGGGATTTCTTAATGAGCTGAAGTAGTTTGACACCCAGGGTTCATGGATTGAGAAAAAAAATGGTCAATAAATAATCCTCAATGAATGAGTCAAGGAATTGTATCCTGACTCATTCTCTCATCTGCACGACAATATCCTGCATTAGTCACACTGCAAGGCTCAAGGCAGCAGGGTGAAAAGGGGTGTAGCAGTGAGATTTTATTTCTTGTACATATGGTATTTTATGTGTGTCAAAACTTTTTATGGTGACGGGTGTACTTTATTTTTATTCTTAAAAAAGTTTTTAAATTTTCCTGAATGGCTTTTCACAAAAAATGTAACACAAATAAAATCAGTCACCAAGGTATTTCGAAAACTCATTTATAAGATCTTTGTTTATACAATACAAAAGAGTTTATTTAAAAAGAATACACAAAAAATTGCCAGATGGCAAATCCAATTTTACCTAATCCTCATTTTTGCTCCTTTCATCCGTAGTTGATAGGCTAAGTTTATCGTTCCCTGTTGTCTGAAAAAGTTTTAGCATGGACGTTTTAATTAAATGAAGTTTTGAAAGCCTGCTTCTTGTTGTTGATTGTTCAGATCTTGCCTGTTTTCTTTGACGATCCACCACTTGATCATCGTTCCTGAATTTATGTTCGGTCTGGGGTTTGTCGATGTCGGTTGATACACCGACGATCAAAAGTTTTTGCCAAATTAAAGTCAGTTTGGCCTCCATCGCATCTAATCTTTTGATGATGGACTTCTCTTCTCCTTGCTTTATAGAGCCTGACGCTCTTACATACTCCTCACTTCTTTTTATAGCTTCTTCCATTGTTATCAAATTTTTGTCTTGGTTTTCTTTTTACGTATTCTGCGCTGCCGAAGATTGGTCAAAATCGAATTGGTCTTTTGTTGCAATTATTCTAAAATTTCAGAATCCAAGAAGACGAAGTCAAGAATGCAAACCTGATGAAAAAGAGCGAAATAAACTAAGTGAAGATCAAAAAGAAATATGAAAAAGATGATGTAAAATTTTTATTAAATAAAGTGTTGCTTTTTTAATAATCAAAATTAACGCAGTACAATAACGGGCTTGATTAATTGTTATTAAATTAAAGGAAGGCTTACAAAGTCGGTAATTAATTACACTGAAAATTGTATAGCAGTTATCAAATTATTTTTAACATTTTCTGGAGAAGCGACGGGATTGGTCGGATGACTGAGAGACAAAGTATAATAGTAGTCGCTAGAAATGATAAAATATGTTCTGTTGACAAAAGCTGATAAAAAATCGTATTTCAATACTTCTTACATATAATAATATTATTATCAGGACTAGTAATAATAAGAAATTTTTTCATTTGTTTCAGAAATGTGTATCAGACGTTATTAAGAACCTCTAAATAGGTTAAACATACATTCAGTTCAATAATAGTGAATATTTTTTACAACCCAAAGATTTTTTATTGATTATTTTTATTCAATTTTATTTGAATTTTAAAATGATGGATGAAAAGTATATTAGACATATATGCATTATGAAGTTAGGAAGAAAACCAACGCCAGCTGCAAAGGATATCTGTAACGTCATTGGCCAAGTTACAGTTGATGATAGCGTTGGTTCAGTACAATTTGTTGATGGACGACGAGATTGTATCAGTTTTAATTTGCATTAGATTGTTCCAATAAAACCCATTTGCAATCAACTGACATCACTTGGAAAGATTTTAAACTTTTGAAAGTGTATTCTTCACAAATCATTAATCAATAGCAACCAGAGCTTCAGAATTTGCAATTCACTGTTTGCTATCAAGCTGTTAACGGGGAATATTATTTAAATGTTTTGCATCGTTTGTGGTCAAGAATTGTTCAAGTTAGGCTGGAATATCAAGAAGAAAGGCAGCTTTTTTTATTGTACAATAATGCCCCGTCCCACTAGACCATAAATTGTGTGGATTTTTGACCAAAACAAATTTGTGTCATCGGACATCGATAATATTCGCCTGATCTGTTACCATGCAACTATTTTCTATTCCCAGAACTGAAATTGGCATCGAAAGGTGTATTTTATGACGATGTGCAAGTTATTCAAGAACCCGGGACACGAGTGCTCAAGAAAATTCCTTTAAATGACCCTGAAAAATCTATGTACTCACTAGCTGACCGTGCTAGATGTTGCACCGAACTGCACGGAACCTATTTTGAATAATAATAATCTTTCATTGATAATATAATGTTTACTTTACTGTATAGCAATAAAGTTCGGTTATTTATACATAACCAGTTGTGTATAGCACGAACCCTTGACTTTGGTTTTCCCTTTCAGAAAAATTACAACATGTAATGTAGACCTTGTCATACATTGACGATCTTTTTCAACTGAGGAATATGTAGAGAGCTCTACAAACATTCCCATCTTTAATTTGTTACCATATGATGGGGGCGGTACACAGAAATTGATTTCACAATAGATTTTGGAAATCATCGTTTATTCCTCCTCTTACGACCCACAGGATTAAGGTGGAAATTTATTTACTTTTGCAAATCTTTTGTCAACCAACGTCCCTCGAAAGTGATCTTTACATTTCTCAACTTGTTACGATTTTGTGCTGTCCCCATTTATCTATTTAAAAAGAAATGTAAGTCTGTACCCAAAAAGTGGTTTGGGTGAAGTGTTCCAAGACCTTCCGCATTCTGTGTTTTTATTTATAATTTTAAGGCAAGTTTATGTCTTGTTTTTTATTTATATTTATATTTATTTAAAGTTATTTATATTTTATATTTTATTTTTATTTATTTGATTTGATTTTATTTTTTATTTTTTATCTAAATTTTAGTTTTATGTTTATATTTGTAATAATTTTTGTTTATATTCTACGTTGCTTATTATTTATTTATATTCATATTATTTCTTTGTTTATATTTATTTTTATCCACATTTTAATATTTATATTTATTTTAGTTTATTAATTTTATTTATTTATTTATTTAACTCATTTATTTTTTTTACTTTATTTTTTTAATTATTTATTTTTATTTTATTTTATTTTTTTATTTTATTTTATTTTATTTCATTTTTTCATGTATATTTATTTATATTTAGTTTAATTAAAAATATTTATACTTCAGGGTTTTCATTTATTTTATTTTTCTCTATTTATTTATATTATGCATTTTTATATTTATATTTTTTTAATATTTTATTTTTATTTTTATTTATTTATATTTTTGTTCATTTATTTAATTTTATTTATTTATTTTTTTTATTTTTTTTATTATTTATTTTTATTTCTATTTATATATATTTGATTAATTTAATTTATATTTAATTTATTTATACTTATTTTTATTATTTTATTTTATTTATGTTTATTTTTATCTTCATTTCAGTTTCGACAGAAATTTATTTTATTTCGCTTTATTTATATTTATTTACTGCACAAAAGGGAAATACAATTCCGTGATCCCTTTTCGAAAACAGTTCTGAGGGCAAATCAGAGGAAATACTTTCGAGTATGAATGAATCCGAATTCCGCTCCAAAGGAAATATTTCCGAGATTGATAAATGCCGAAACAATTTCCATTACTGTTTTCTGCTATATAACCGGCGGGAAGCAGACCTCAGCACAACAGATTTTGTGAACAGATCCCCAAAGACCGGCTCGCATCGTAAATGGGGAAAAGTAACAAAATATTATGTCGTGTTCCCCCGGAATGGTTTGACAAGGGTTGTCTGGCTGCTAAGGAGCTGTGCATTAAAACAAATATTTAATCAGCCAGCTTCCTCTCAGCCAACCCGTTGAAAGGGAATTGCTAGGCCTTTAATGAAAACATTTCCCTACTTTTCATTAAATATATCTGACAAATTAATTAAAATAATTCACTTTGGTCCATAAATCAAGTGCGGACGGCAGCCCCAATTGTTTCCAACAATCCCCGGCCCACAGAGTTCCCCTGTCTAATTAAGGCTGCCTGATAATGTCAGAAAAATGATCGAAAATTAAAATTGTAAAATCCCAATCCCGGGTATTTGTTCGTCAATAATTTAATGCCTTATTAAAAAGATTTTTTAATTAAAAATTAAAAACGTTAATTAATCGCGGTAATTGATTTTATATTTTACTTTGGTCTGGCTGGGTTTCGGATTTTGAGTAACATTTTTATTAAAAAAAAAATATTTGCTTTCGGTGCCGGAGCCCGTTTCAGCGTTTGTTTAAAATGTCTGCTTTATTTGAGCCAAATATATTCAGAGAATACCTTTCTATTCAGTCATTTTTAACCCGTAAAATCAATATGTATATTGTTCCTACTTAAACTTTTAAGTTAACAATATAGTTCACGCGTTAATCTGACTCTTAAACTATTGGTTGGTGTAACAAAAATCAGTTCAAACAACGCTGTAAACTTCATTGATACCACAATAAAATACACTACTCAGTGGACGTATTAAAACACCGATGGATCAAGTATTAAATTATGCTCAGTGATTATAAAAAGACATTAATCGACAAATCCATTCTCAATAATTTTAAATCACAGGTGTTATCGATCAAATCGAAATTTCGAAATGAATAACAGGATAAAACTCAGTGATAAACAACACAAAAAGAAATTTTAAGCCTGAAAATCAACAAAACACTTACCAATACGAAACTTAGTTAACCATTGGGCCATGACCATTACCGTGTTTCTTCGAAAATAAGACCGGTCTTATATAAAATTTTTGAGGAAAAATTACGTCAGAGCTTATTTTCAAAGGAGACCTTATTATCCAAGAAACACGGTAGTTAACAACAGAATTCTATATGATTAACTGAATATCTCTCGCAGCTTACAAATTAAATCTTTCTTCTCCATAGTCGTCACAGTGATTTGAAAAACCGGCAAATTTAATTTCGCAAATTTCAATAAAAGTATTTTCAAATTTTTCCTCAATAGTTTTATATTTCTGCCGGCCAATATTTTAGAGCTTCGTTTAAACTTTACCGAAACAAATGGTTTACTATTACTCTACTGACGTCAAGATAAAATCCCTACTATCCAGTTAGTCCATTGACGAAAAAAAATAAAACTCTCTATATTATCATTATTTAATTACTCTTATCATTCCTATTTCGTTATTATTATTATTATTATTATTATTATTATTATTATTATTATTATTATTATTATTATTATTATTAATTATTATTATTATTATTATTATTATTATTATTATTATTACCAACCCTCTATTTTCCTTTACCAATGAGAGGTGGATTTGACAGAACCAAACAATATTAACTAAGATCTGATCCCAAATTTAATTTTTGTTATGTTCGTCAACCCATTAAAATCAAATAACACGCAAATTTGAAACGTTAATCAAACATGCTAAGCAAACACAGCACAATGAAGGGAAAATGAAACTAGTTTTATGTGCATTATTGATTATCCTGATATCAGTAGAGACATTATAACTAAAGCACAAGACCTATTGTAATGTTCGTTCAAAAGAAATTGAATAATGAAGCATTAAATCTGTGAGAAAACAAATTTAAAAAATAATGAATTAAATTGATCTGTACGGTTAGATCAGCTACCAATCTCTTTCGGAACCCGAACCACTGCTGGTCGTAAAATTCCAATATATTCCAAGATATATTCTACTTCAAATTTTTAGAGAGTATACCTGGAATTATTTGCGATATAACATAATCAAAAGATCTACGGCCAGTGTGAGATTAATTGAAAATTGATCCCTTTTGAAAGATTTGAATCCTATTATCTCCGATTAATTCTCAACTAACATGATGACCACTCCAGGACACCAACCAACGGACGAGGTTTCGAAACTAAAACGAGTAAACGACACGGAAGTAAAAGACTCTGGAAGGTTAAGGGTCTGGGTGTAAGCTCTAAAGGATGGAATGTGAGATTAATTGAAATTTCATTAGGGATGAAGCTCAGCAGTGAGACCGGTCCATTCACATGTGCGAGGTCCGGGTTCGAATCTCCTTATCTCCGATTAATTTTCAACTAACAGCTATAATTCCAAATAGCTTTAAAAATATCAAGGTCAATTTATTTGTTTTAATATTCCAATTTTAAAATTTAGAATTTCAAAAAAAGAACTGAATTTCTGAATATTACCAATTTTAAAAAATTCGTTATGGCTTATAGCCACAGTTCTCGTGCGGGTTTAACTATTGATTTTATTAGTGAATTTTAACAAGAATATTTTACACACATAATGACTTTTGGCATTATTTTGTCATTTTCACGGGTTTTAATTTTTTTCATTTTAGATCGATTTCTTTTTTTTAATTAATTTAATTATGATATCCTCAGTTAAAATTTTCTCCTTTTCTATCCATCGATTTTCTCTCAAAAAATCAACAATTTTTATTTTTTTTCAAAAACTCTAGCCCAGAACTCAATTTTCCAGATTTCTTATCACTTCTTTAATTATTTTCCTCCTGATAATGTTATTATCATTTTGATTAATTTCTTTTCGACTCTTCCTGGCCAAACCCTTTCCACATTTCCAATTCGAATCCGTTTCCAAGTCACAGAGACATTGCTGTACCGACTTAACCAGCGGTCGATCACTGAGCTTCATGAACTTTTCCACGGCCAGCTGGTCGTCGAACTTCATAATGTCCGGATATACGTGAGCGACGGAAGCGAAATGGTTGTGGTGATAGGGAACGTAGAGTCCTCGTTCTTCGGCTTTCGTTACTTTCCAAGGAATATTTCGACAGCAGTCATTCAACCGATTCTCCAGCGACAGCAAATTGTTGAGCTGCAATTTCCCATGCTGGTCTGACAAAACCCCGGTTCGCTGGGTGTGAAAATAGAGATCTGTATTGTCCGGATGAAACTCGTTAGTGAACAGACTGACATTGCTGCGCTTTTTGTAAAACTTTCTCATTTTGTACTCGGGCAGGGCTCGCTCCAGCAATTTGTTGCAGATCTTGATGTTCCGTTCAGTATCGGAAATGATTTCCACAATGTGGTATTTGGTCCAGGGACAGTCCTCAATCTGGCGATTGAGAATTCGCCGGGTCAAATTGATTTTGCAGTTAGATTTGTTTTCGATCGACCTAATCAAATTGGTCCGGTTGAAGAATCGCACCAGTTCGCCATGCATCTCAATGATGTACTCAAATTTTATGTGGCCATTTTCATTGAGGCAATTCTCCATGCACGCGGCGAAAATGTGATTTGGCAATGTTTGATAACACGTTATCGCGATTGTCAGTTGAAGTAGTAAAACAAATCGCAAATTCAAGTAATAAAGTGGAAATTATTGTTTAAGTTTAAAATTGATCTGTTGATATTGAAATTAAAATTTTTATATTTTTTAATATTCCTTTTGGGCTTCCAACCTAAGTTAGTAGAGAATTCTGTGGTTTAACACATTTTTGGAAAAATTTTACGTCTTCTTTGATCTTTCGAAATTTTATTTTAATTGTATTTTATAAAGAACCTTTAACAACCTTTAATCCTTTTTCGTTTTCCATATAATAACAGTATTATTATTTTTATCTTTATTATTGCTATTACTATTTTTTAAGTTTATTTAGGCTTATTGTTTTGATTGATTTTTAAATATATAAAAATTAATTTTTTATTTTTCTTATTTAATGAATTTATTAAAATAATTTTAAATAATTTCAATTTGTATAAAAATTTATATTAAATTTAAAAATATTTCTTTTTCCAAAATTTTTATCACATTTATAAAGATGGAAATTTTGTGAAAAATTTAAACAATTGTTAATGAGTAAAATAAATTAAACAAAAATAAAATAATTTATTTCCCTTTAAAAAATTACACTTGGCCAAATGTTAAATTTGATATATTATTTAATTATGATATTATGAATGATAATAATATTATTATTAATAATAATAATTTTAAAAATTAAAAAATTTTATTAAAAAATTAAATTAAATTAAAAATAAAAAAAATAATAAGTTAAATCTTCATAATATTAATGGTAATTTTAACCAATTGAACGTGAGATAAAAATAAACAATAAAATATTATCTTCTTTTACCTTCTCCTTCCACTTATCATCAAACAACCACAATGCAAATTGACAGCTTACTTAACCAAAAGTACCACCACTACTCTGCACTGAAACTCAGTGACAGAAGCTGTGTCCACCAAGCCTTTGATGAGAACCTTAACAAAGTCCTCCTCAAATCTTTTGTGAAATCCTCGAGATTCGACACGTACATTATGGACGAAAAGAGCGGAGAACCGGTCCCAAAAGAGTTGTTCTATCTCCAAAAACTCAATGAATGTATTTATGTTCCTAAGTTAATAAATTTTCATGATGGGCTGAATTGGTCCACTGTTGTCATGGAATTCTTGGACCTTGACTGGATCGATTTGAGCTGCTTCAATACCATGAATAACAGCGAGGCATGTAAAAGAGCAATATTGAGAGAGGTTCTCATCATCATGTACGACATGGCTGAGCATGGCTTTTATCATATGGACATCAAACCAGAAAACATCATGGTCAATAAACTGACTCTGGAGGTAAAGATTATTGACTTTGAAATTATGGTCTGGGACCGTTCAAGAGAACCTCGGTTCCCGATGAGAGGAAAAGGAACAATCGGTTATAAAAGCCCTGAAGCCTTTAATGCTTATCCGATTAGAATCATACCCAATTTGGCTTTTACATTTGGATGTTTAATGTATGAGTGCTTGGAGAAAAAAGTACCCTTTGAAACAGAGGAGGAAAACAAGCAAGCTCGACTTTTGGTTGTCAATCAAAGCTCAGATATTGCAAAGTCTTTAATTTTAAGGAGTACAAGCCGCTTTCCAGAGAACAGGATTAACTTCTTTGACATCCTGTATGAAGAGTGGTTTCAGACCTTTGATTGAAGTTTTGTTTAGAAGAATAAATTTAATTCTTAATATTATTATTCGAACCATTTTTGAGTTTTCCAATACTTTACACCAATACTTCACACGGAGTTCAGTACTAATATTAATTTTATAAATACCATATTCGATTTTGGATTTAAATTTTGTTTTGTAATAAAAAAATTAAAATCTATTAATTTTAATTTAGTTTTTCTTTTGATCCATAAAATATTTTCTTTATATCAGTTTATCTTGTGCAAGTAATTTTTCTCTAAAAATTATAAATAATTCTATTATAAAATTGTAAAAATCCAAATAATAATTTTAATGGAAATTCTCATATAAAATTATTTAAAGAATATAAAATTTCTCCAGTTTTGAATCTTTAGTTGTCTTTATTTTCATCTTTAATTTTATCTGGTATCCAAATAAATATTTCTCCATTATTATTTTCATTATCGAATAATGCAAAATTTGTTATGGAATTTGAAGTACCTAATTTTTTAATGTTTCAACTTCTGTTAAACCTAATTTTAAAATTGCATTTTATTTTAATATGAAATTTATTTTGTTTTAAAGGCTCTAAAGTTTTATACTATTTAAATTGATTTTCGATTGATTTTTTTGATATTTCATGTGCCGGGAGTTAAATATATATTTTTGTTTGGTTTTATTTTTGATTATGTGACTTTTATAATAATTCTGTTCTTTAATATTAAAACAGAATTAAAAGAAAATAATATAATAATAAAACATTTTTAATCAGATTAAAATTTGAAAATTTTTTTTTTATTTTTCATTGAATAAAGTTTTTAAATATTTTTCCTATAATATTTATTAAAGTTTTCAGTATTTTTATCAATTAAACTTTTATTAAATTAATTTAATAATCAAAGCAACCAAGTGATTACTATTTAATAGACAAAAGGTGGGTTCTAAAAAATGTAAATCCAGTTAGAACTTCCCAGCTCAGTCTTTTCGATGTTTCTTTAGCTGGTTTTGCAAGATGTAGTCTGGCTGTAGTGTGTTGAAAAATAATCTGATTATGTCTGAGGCTATATTGTGGTCTCTTAATACTTAAATGCTCCACTTAAATCGAGTAATTGCTGCTGATATCGATCAATAGTTACAGTTTTGAATGGTCTGAGAGGCTCATGATGCAATTTTTGTCCCACCAAAAATATAGCACCACTTTTTTCTGTCCTTTTATCTTTGTACTGTCAATGTTTATGGTTCTCAGATTTCTTAATTTATTATTTATTATTTGTATTTTTAATTAATTAACTTTGTTTGATTTTATCTAAATAAAAATAAATAATGCTTCAAAATGTTAATAGTAATATTTTCTTATCATCTATTATGTTTATTATTATAATTATTATTATTAATATTATTATCATCATAAATTTTGATAACTGAAAAACTTTTTAAAAATATTATAGAGACATTTTTTTTATTTTCCGTTTCTCCCCATCACATTTTGTAACAAGGCAAACCGAAAAAAAGAAAATTCTTTAATGATTTTCGCCGCTCTCTCGTTGGAGGAATAGAAATTCTTCTTTATAAATCCTTTTCTATTCATCTTTCCTACTTCGGTTTCATGTCCCTCTCCTTTTGCGGTACGGCTGTACTTTAAACATATTTTATGAACATATTTTATTTCATTGTTCCGGACAATGATTTCTGAAGAGAAGAAATTCTTTTCAATTCTTTATCCATTGTCGTTGCACCATTGACTACCACGATAAATGTGGACACTTTATAAGCGAGAAGCAGAGACACAATTTTATTTAGAAAAAAGCTACGAATATGATTCTTCCTATTTTCTCAACATCGTTTTTCTTTTTCTTTTTAATGATCAACGTCGATACAAATACGTATTTCCACGCCGTTCAGTCCTGCGTTTACGAGTGGCTTGACAGATCCTCTCCAGCGTCCGCTTTAAAGGGTACCTTCAAGTGCTTTTTGGCTAACTGCAAAGCTTTCCAATTCAACGCCACGGGTGGTCTTTGTCTGTTATATGGGTACCAAGAAATATGTCAGTCCAACACGTCTTGTCCTAATGTTAGGGCACATGTCTTGTCCTAATGTCTTTATCAATAATCGATATAATGGGATGGTTAGCCTTTTACTGACCTATTATATACTAAAGTTTTAATTTCAGTTTCACTCCGATGTCTCCAACATACGATACAAAATATTCAATAATATCCTTTCAATGTTTCAAGAGTCCCTTTCGTTAGGCTTTGAGATTGCCGACGAGGCTCTGGCCAGTGCACTGAGACTGGGGGACAAAAAGAATATCATAGTGATAATGGGCACCTATCAAAAGTGTCGATTGATCATGTTGTCATACGTCAATTTAGAATTAATGAATAATATTTATAAATATTTTTCCAAAAACCCTTGTAACATATACACCTCATGTGCCAAACACGTGAAACTTGTAAATAATGAGACCAATGAAAAAAAGTTCACCGATTTTGATGAATTTAAAAAGAGGACGGGAAAGGATTCGTGGAATTTCTTGGTTGGCTATTTCTTATTAACGATGACGAATAGATTGGACGGCTTTTTGGATCTTTTCGGAATTCGCAAGAAGAAAATTGTGGACTCAAAGAACGGAAAGCTTGTTGAAAACATTTGCAAAAGCATTCCGAAGAAGAATATTCGAATTTAAAGGAGGAGAAATGTTCGGAAGAAGTTGACATCAAACTTTTAATTTATCTTTTCATGTCTTATTGTTCTCGTCATCGTTGTTTCATTATTTATAGTAGTATAGGTATTACTCTATTTATGTCACCTTTGACGTTTGTGATTGGTTATAATTAGTCTTTATTAAATAAACTATTTTATTCATTATGGCGTTTTTTATCTTAAAGTTTTCTAGTTTATCTAAGAGAAGACGTTTTCTAAGTCTCGATGTTCTTATTTAATTTTGTTATGTCAAATAAAATTATCCGTTTCAGTCTTAGCTCACTTTATGCGATGCTGAAAAAGTTTATGGAATCAGACACTTTAAGTGATATTCGTGTTTAATAATTGACATAATCATAAATTTCAGCATTGTTTTCTTAATATTGGGTCGTGGAATAAGGTTCCCTGTATCTTCGTCAAAATTAAAAGACAAAGTTCGAATATACATAAATCATTCAAGAAAATATTGATCATTGCTTTTGATTACCTTTTATCAACGTTGTGGCAAGCTCATTAACACATCAGCAGAAAACATTGTGGCTTTTCTCCAAAAGAATTCTGCAAATACTTCAATTTTTCTATTATTTATACGTCTTAATTTAATGCCTTTAGAAAACATCTCCTCTTAGAAAATCACTTATTTAATTGATATAGATTTTTGTAGCCTCGAACACAACCTGTGTTGTTTTTGGTCGTGGTTTCCGGTGATCACATATTCTCATATCTTTGGACGAAGATCTGGGGCGTACTACCAGCTGGATAATAAACGAGACTGCTGTTTTCATGTATCAATATTACTTTCCATAGCCGGAGAGACCATTACCACCATTCACTGTGCTAATTAAGGTTCATAGAGAAAAAATATTATTATTATTATAAATTTTTTGTACATCATTTAATTCGATGATCCCAATTTTTATTGGCTGTCGGTTTCCATAGTAATTTAATTTTAAATTTTAATTTTTGATGTAAAGACATTTTTAATGTAATTTTTAATTTTAATTTTTAATGTAAAGACATTAAGAAGAATATTAAAATATTTTTTTCGGTACAACATACCAGTCCGCAATATTTTGAAATAAATTAATAAAAGCGACATTGCCACCTTTTCCTAATAAAT
>JBBMKC010210208.1:0-13129 GCA_037834085.1 Bipalium vagum | reverse complement strand
ACTTTTAAATATATTAAGTTATACTTTTAAATATATTAAGTTATACTTTTAAATATATTAAGGAATAACCCTGTATTATATTATTTTCCGACAAATATCCAATCAAATGATCCCTCCTCCAATTACTCGCCACACAAACGTACCGACGCAGGAAACACAAACATGTCTCACCGTTCCAAACGGATAAGTCCGACTGCTGAACTCCCTGCCACTCCCCCAGTCTCAACACCACTACACGCAAAACATCGCACTTTTGTAAAAATATAAGTTTTTCAAAATTCTATTTATGAATCTCAAACATTGATTTTTTAATATGTAAAATAAATTTTATAAACATTTTATTTATATTTTTTTCAAAAATATTTGATGTTAAATAATGTAATAATTGAATTTTTCTAAAAATACATTAAAACCTGCTTAAACAGAACAATTTTCAATACCATATTTTTGCCTTCCAATTTTTACTATTATTTTTTGTTCTGTTTAAGCGATTATATTAAAACAGAACAAATTTTAGATTAAGATTTTTAATTTTTTACTTCTAATAATTTTGATTTTCTTATGTTTCAACTCTGTTTAGTTTTCGTTTACTTTTTAATTATTGATTTATGATATTTAATTTGTTTTTCTTTACATTTTAAATCTTTTTTTAGAATTATCCATAATGAATAAAAAGAAAATCTTGACTCCTAGAGAGAAATATGAAATTTTATGTGCGTTGAATGCGGGTGTTAAGCAACCCGAGCTAACAAGAAAGCATATGGTCTATCCTTCTACAGTCTCATCAGTAAAAAATAACAGAGAAAGAATTTGTGATGCTATATCAAGTCGACCATTGAACACCAAAAATGTTAAAAATACCCCCTCGAAAGCTTTGATTCCGAATTACTGAACTTCTTTAAACTTCAAAGAATGAACAATGTTCCAATTTCCCCACAAATACTTCTTGAAAAAGCATCTGAAATGGTTGAAAGATTAGAAACTAAAGATTTCAATTGTAACGTGAGTTGGATTGAACGTTTTAGAAAACGCCATTCAATTAAATATGGTTTTGACTCTGGTGAATCTAAAGTAGTGGATCAGTTGGTTAAGAATGATCTTAACATTGAGAATGATCTCAGAGAGACTTTTCAAGAAAAAATTGATTCAGAGAAAAATTACGGAATATTTTAACTTCAAATTAAAATTAGTTATACTAAAATCGTACTTTATTAGTATGTTATTTTTAATGATTATATCGTTAATACAAAATTTTTCGCTAACACAGAATAAACTTTTATAGTCCCATTTTTGTTCTGTTTGAGCAGGTTATACTGTATTATACAATGGGTTGATTTCATAGAAAATGAATTTTGTAGTTAAGAATAAGGTTTTTATACACTAAGATTCTTTTTCAAATGAATGTTATTTATAACTCATAATTAACAATAACAAGAATATACAGGTTATATCAAATTAAAAAATTGACAAAAGGCCTAAGTAATGTTTTACCGAACTTTTTTTTGAAAACCATGTATAATAAATTTGTATTTAATATAATTATATAAAATGAAGTTGTTGAAAATTCTCAGTTTTTATCAGTGACTAACTATTTCAAATTGCTTTAGATTTGTGATTTTAATGGAATTTAAAGACAGTATATAGAAATAAATTTAGCAGTATACTTATTTACACGATATTAAAAAAAATGTTCTTTAAAATTCACAAATAAGTTACTAATATAGCACTTGTTTAAATATTTTGAGCCTTTCTAAAAGTTTGATATTTTGAATATTTTGTGATTTGCAAATGTTCAGAAATATTTTAATTAGGTCATTCAGATATGGTTAGTAAAAGTTTATATTTATATGTTTATGTTTATTAATTAGGAGTGGCTTTGCGTAATATTAGTTATCAAACTGAAAATTCCATTCAAAGTGCTTTTAATTTGAAGTTATATAAAATTCCAGAAATTAAATTAGATCATGCATATTCAAAGTTTGAAATTATTGATATGGACAAAATTATTAATTCTATCAATTCTAAATTTTCTATTATTGATGATTCTAATGAAAATAATAATCCACTTGAATTGAAAAATGATGTTCAAATTAAACGAAGAAGAATGCGAAAATTAAGGCATAAAAAAATGTTGAAAAGAAATAAAAATATATTCAAAAAACGAGAAATGAAAGCAAATAAGATAGAAAAGGAAAAATTTGATAAATACGTTACCTTAATGAGACAAACTGCCGAGGGATTTGATCCTCGTCAAAAGGCTAACAGAATTCTTACTCTTGCCAGACGTGGCGGTTTTTATGTAAATATTTTAAAGTCTTCTGATGAATCTAAATAAATTTTCTATGATATTTTATTACTTGATGCACTTTTTATGTGAATTATTATCTCAGTTTTTGTAAAGTAAATATTGTGAATAGATTTCGAATTTAATCTTAGTGTTCATTTTTCAAGCATAAACTGAGAAATATTATGTTTGTTTTAATCTAAAGATTATCAAATATGATTGTTTCTTATATTTATAATGCATGATACTAATTTTAAATTTGGCTTTTTTGTTTTATAGACAGATTTTTTTTTATAGAGAAAAGCTTGTGGACATTAATAACAGAAATCTTGAAGCATTAAAATCATTTTTTCAAATTTAAATAAAATCATCAGTAATGATGCCATTTTCATATGAAATTTTTTTCAAATTTCCAAATTTATTTAAATATTTGACTTTAATATATTAAATAAATTAAGCAATGTGTACTAAGAAAGTTAAAAATTAACAAATTATTTAAATTTGAAAAAATGATTTTAATGCTTCAAAATTTCTGCTTCCAAGGCCTCTGTTGTTAATGTCCACAAGCTTTTCTCTATAAAAAATCTATCTATA
This sequence comes from Bipalium vagum, assembly GCA_037834085.1. Classification (NCBI taxonomy): domain Eukaryota; kingdom Metazoa; phylum Platyhelminthes; order Tricladida; family Geoplanidae; genus Bipalium; species Bipalium vagum. Next base: position 10,251 of record JBBMKC010210208.1, on the reverse strand, counting down.
ATTCGGCGACCAATAGGAACGCACTTACTAACAACCAATAGTAAGTGCGTTCCTTAAAAAAAAAAGAACCGAAATCGGTTGTCTAAGGAGAAAATCTAGAAGATTGATTTAGAATTCATTATTGTACGATTATAACTATTGTTTCTCTTCATTGCTTATGAACATCATGAAAGTTAACTATTTTATTGATGTTAGACACTGTCTTTTCTTATCTTTACTGAATGTGTTATTTGAGTTTCATCGTCCTTAAAATTGAGATGTCTATTCCAACTGTAGTTAGTTTTTGTTTAGGTTCATTAACTCATCTATTTAAACAGAAATAGATAATTCTGCAAAATTATATTTTATTAACAACGCAAGGACAGTAAAACGACAACTTGCTTTTACTGACTTTGAAAAAATATAAATAGATGAACATTAGAAAATAAATATTAATAAAATTCACTTTTTAAGTCTGAGACTCCAGATGATAAAGTTCACAATCGGATATAAATTTTGTTGATAATTTTTTCGGCTTTTGCAAATTTTTGTGCACACTAGGGTTGTGTGATATTTGATCTGATTCTCGAATTTTCAATCCTTCCCTCTTGAATAGGCTTTTGACTAATATTTGTGGTTTTCCAGTAAAATTAATTCAGTATTTATGTGTCTCCTTTTTTCGGTTGGATTGCAGATAAATAAAGAGATGAAAATAATGACAAAGAAGGTTGGAAAACAAAAAAAATTATAAGCAAATTTCCTTTAAAATTAAGTATTATAATTTTTGCAATTTTATAATGAAATTATTTATAATATGCAAAGAAAATTTAAGTTTACAAGAAAGTTATTAAAATAAAGAAATATTTTATGGAACAAGATGATATGATAAATTAAAATTAAAAGATTTAATATTGTTTCTTCCTGAATTACATCTAAATCCAAAATCAGAATTAAAATTATTTAAAAGATGCGAAGTTCAAAAACCTATAAATATAATTTTTTAACAATACATTATGAAGAAAGAAATTTAATAGAAGGAACAATACAAACTTTACAATTATGTCTAATAACCAAATTTTTATTATTATTGCTTTTAAAATAACAGAATTTGATTTTAATAAAAATAATAGTTCGCTTATTCAAATAAAATAAATCGCTTAAGAATTCAAGTTAATAATTCATATTATCCCTTTATTCAAAATAAATTTGACAAAATTTAAATTAATGGAACCTATTTAAATTATGAAAATGCCTTTAAATGTTTTTTAAAAAATCAACGATAAGTTTATAAGAATTAAAAACTCATATGCTATGTTATGTTTTGAGTAAAGATCGACTTGAAAATTCATGTTCAAACGAAGCTATGATAATCTTAAATATTTTATAAGAAAAATAAACGTTATTTTATTACAGAAACAGCTTATGGGATTAAGAACATGCAATTAAATTAGTACAGTCATATAGAGTTTTTCACGTTGATCTTAAAATGCATACTTTTTATAGTCAATCACATCTCATATCTTCGGAATGTTCGTTTTTCTATTTTTAGGAAATATTAGAACTGTAATAAATATTTGTTTTCTCATTCAATTAAATATACGCTCAACTTTTCAAAATTATGTATACCAGATGCTGTGACAACAATCAAAACCACTTTTGCTACATATGTGGACAATATGTTTTTAAGGAATCCAGAATGAAATTCTCAGATACCATAAAGAACAAGTATCTGAAATATTTGAAGATGCAATTAGGTGACCAAAGAAAGTTATTCGCCCCGCAAGCAGTATATAAGAAATGGTGTTCAAATCTATAAATCATTGTTACAGGAAAAATAAAGAAATTGTTGGGATCTACAGTAAATCTGATAAAATACCAGACTGATCCAATACAAATTTTAAAAAACTACAGAAACATCTGACAATATAAAGAACTCCAGAAGCCGATGGAGAGTAATGACAGGTCTTCGAAATTAATTATATATACTGGAAACATTTGAATTTGATATTATTTTACATTTGATTGATTTTAATGTGCATGACAAGGTTTTGTAAAGCATATTGTCTTTATTTTTATAATTCTGAAAAAGAATGTGATTTAATATTTGATTTTTTATTTAAATAATTAATGTTGGTCATTAAATAATAATTTTATAATATTATAAAATTAAATATATAAAAATTGGAGTTCAAATATTAATTAAAATATTAACCCACATAATTATTATCAAAATTTATGAAACAAAGTAACTTACTATAAATAAATGATGTTGGAGTTAAGAACCTACTTAAAGTAGTAATTATCTACGCTAATTCTATTATTAGGAAGAAAAACTTACCTAAATTAGAAACCACCCACACATAAAATTTTAATTAGTAATTTGGAATAGACGAATTACATTTATTTGACGAATTACATATATTGTCCGATGTACGTAATAGCTATGGACTGATGTCAGCCAATCAAGTGTAAATGCAGTTTTATTACAGATTACTCACAGATTTCCATCATCTCCAATCGGATATCCAAGACAGGGAGAAGAATCAAATGAAATAATGAAATATTTACTGTTTGATTAAATATGATCTGTTCATGGGACGTTAGTGGAGACTTCAAAAGGATAAGCTTTCTAACCGGACTACAAGATGGTTATAAAAAATTCTGTTGTTATTTGTGCCTAAGGAACAGTCAGCAATGGCCACAACGTGTAAATCGAAACCCTGAACATGGGAATATAGTTATAAATGCACTTGTTACAGCACATAAAATATTATTACGTGTCTTGCATATTAACAATATAAAGAGAAATCTTTAATATTTAATTTAATACATCATATGATACTATAAATTATATTTATTAATAAATTTAATTGAATATAATATAAAAAATGAAAGTGTCGGCGAACTTATGACTCACAATAATATTTTACCCTTTAAGTATTGCTAAAATAGGTACATTTCATAACTTAACCACATTTCTATAACTGTGAAACTAAATGTGCTACATACAATCTAAAACCAGATTTGAAATCAGCGTGAAATACTGAGTTTTATTCAGACTCAACAGTCAATAACAGAAGGCATACCTGAATGTAATTTATCTTCCAAACTGGAATAGTAATTTTGGAATTCTTGACACCAGAACCGAACTGTTCCATCTTTAATGACATCTCTCTAAGTACATCCTGCAAATTTTTGGTTGCCTCAATGACACTGTTCTTTTACTGAAATTTGTAGAAGATGCAATTTTCGTAGATATTTTTTTGTCACAATTCATTTTAGCGCTATGTAAACAAAGAAAATTCAGATAAAAAATTGATATTTCTTATTATAATTTAATACATGAATCATCAAAATAATATAAGTTTATTGGAATGCAGCATAACGCGTTTCATTTGACCTATAATATAATATTAAAAATCGGCAAGAACTTACTGTTCAACCTGATATATGAAAGGGAAAAGAAGTAAATAAGAAATTTTATTGACAAAAAACAACTAAGAGTAGACAATTTTAATTATTATTATTATTTTTTAACACTACAAGTATTATCAAAACTATTACTTAATTTGAATGTTGATTGGTTCTCTCTTGCTCATTTTCGAATTCTTTAGAGTCATTTGAACATTAGATACTTCACACATATCTTTCAAAGGATAAGAAAAGAGAACTTTAATTTCAGACCTCAAATATTCCAAAGATTCAATAAAATAAAGGACATCGTTTATTATTTGATCTTCATCAAATTATCGAGTAATATTTTTAATATTTGAGAAACGAGATCTGTAAAAAATGTTTTCGGATGGAATTACATCTTTCACTTGACTTCTAGCAAATGGAATTTGATTTTGCCTGTCTTCTTCAATCTTTTCATTTGTTCTTCCTTCATTTGTTCTCAATTTTTCTTCAAGTTCTCTTTTGGTTTTCTCTTCTGCAATTTTTTTTGTTCCTTTGCGAATTTTTTCATCTTACGCTCATTGATCAATACTTCCATTTGCATATCGATTTTCCAGTTTAAAATAATTTCCATATTCATAAAACTGCTGCACAATTGTGGAGCATCCCACAATAAGCATTTCATTGAGACTTTTAATGGTTATGATTTTGGAATATCCCATAATAAACATTTTACTGTTTACTGATTGTGATTTTTATGAAAACATTTCATTCTTGATCAATAAATATTATGATTTTATTTTTTTATTTTATGTAAATGATTTAAACCTGATGATCAGTAAATCCCTCTTTAAATAATAATAATAATAATAATTATTATTATTGTTATTATTTGGAAAATTTTCGTTAAAATATAAAAATTAGTAAAAAATTTAAATTGGTAATCGTTAAGTTACTAAAAATAGAAAAGGATACAAAATAGGAATAATAAAGCTTATTTTAGGAAAATAAAATATATTAAATTATATTAAAAGTGACTCATAAGTTACTAAAAATAAAAAAATATAAAAAATAAATAGTATAAAAAGATTTACCTGAGAGCATAGAACACACAAAAAATATCCAGCACAGAAAGATAGTTATCGTAGAAAGGTAATCATCGCGGAAAAAATCATCTCGGCAAGAATAGTCAATAATAACAATAATAAGGTCAAATACCAAGACGAATTATCAAGACAATTTTTCAGAGATTTGATATTCAACGATAAACAAATTCCATTCTAAACATTCCTTGGAACCGTGACTATTTAAGCAAGGATTATTGCAGTTGAAAGAGAAGAATCATCACTACCAAAAAGGCCATAACTCGTTGAAATTAACATTAGGTAATTCGTGTATTGATTCGTATTATTATTACAATTATTATTATTATCATTTTCTAAAAAATTCATACTCTGTGTGTACAGGATATCTAATACAATAATTTGCGCAATCTTAATCGATTGACGTGAATTTTTAAATTAATAAATCCTCTTATAAATAAATACTCGGTGCTTCACCGTTGATTAATTAAATTAAATTTTTTTTCTTTTTCTTCCTTTTTTTGTTTATGAGGGCTTTAACACACTACGCTAAGCCTGTGTTTAAAGATTCTGAATCAGTCAGTCTAAAATCTTATTATTAACTTGTCATTTGAACATTGTTACAAATCGATTTGTCAATAAGGATTTTATGTTGAAAAATTCGTTCATTTTTTATATTGTGTCAGTGATTACTATAGTGCTTGAACGTTCATCCGTAATTTCTTCTGATATCACATACTTTGTTAAGTGACCTAAAAGCAGAGTCTTTTTAAAAACAACCATCTTTTTAGGAACTTAACACAATCGTGTCTGGATATCGGTCAAACATACGAACACTTTCCTTAATTTCTAACCCTTCTCTTACGATCATCAAGAACATTGGCAGTTCTACATAATCATCTAAAGATATTTGGAATCTTGATTTCAAAAGAGTAAAAAAACTAAATTTATCCTCTTTATTGGAAACAATGATGGACCAAATTGGTCAATTTAAAGTTAACAAGAAATCACAAATATTATCTGTAAAAATTGATTATGGTAATCATTCTGGTCACTTAGAAAGTAAATAAAAAGTGGCTTCAATCTTTCAGGACCATTTGCAATAGTCTTAAACAGCATCTTCAAAACCCCATTTTAACAATACCGGAGTTCTTATTGTTGAGTCAAGAAAACTTTCAAAGTAACTAAAATATCCTTTATTACAATCTTTGAAGACTTCTCTATTCTTTTGATAGTTATTATTAACTTTATATAAAATTAAAACCTTTATTAAATCAAAATTTTAAAATAAAATTTAAATAAGTATTTTCTTAATTATTAAATAAATATTTAATTAACAATTATTAATCATATGACGAAGTTTTAATTTTAAAATTTTTTCTAATGTTTTAAATAAAAAAATAATCTACTTTAATAATATTTATTTACTTATGTTTTAAAACTTTTAATTTCTTTTATTTTTATTTAATTTTTTTAACTTAATTAAAACAATTTTTAAGTTAATTCTTTATAAGTCATCCAAACTTTAGGGATGATATATCAAATAATAATTACATTTTTACATAAAGTTTAAAAAGCAAATTTTTATTTAAAATATTTATCTTGTATTGCTATTTATTATCCGTTGTTTATACATAAAATAAAGATAATAATATATTATTTTGTTAATAATATATTATTTTAGTTACTCTATTTTGTAAATTATATTAATATCACAAAAATATATTCAATTTAACGCAACCTGAAATCGACATAATATCCTAAGGTTATTGAATAGTACTGTGGCCATTACTAATAAACTAATGTCTTTCGATTGATTTAAAATTACGTAACATTTATACAGATGTCTTTCCGACATCTTTAAATACCAGTGACAAGCATAGAGGAACCAGTGAAGATATACAGGAAGACCGAGAATTCATAATCGCTTTACACATGAAATATAGATTTAAGAATGAAACAGAAATGATTAAATATTCATCATACCAGCAAGTGGTGCACAAAATCCAGTCAATAAACCGGATAACATGCAAATTTCAGCATATCTCCAAGCCATAAAAATATTTCAAGGTAACATGTGCATGTTTTAAATTGTATATCTTTCCCTAATAAAATGAAGGATAGAACCAATTTTGTGAATTTAATGTAGGCATTTTAATGAAGATGGTATCAAACATTAAAGAAGCATTACATAAAATTACACAAAATTCTTTTAACCATGTTTTGGATAAAGCCAAAACTAATGATTGTGTATTTTTTGCATTTTCACATAATTAAGAAATAAGTATGAATTTTAAAACAAAACAGTGAGAATCAATAAAAATTATGAAAACATCTGCAGATATAAATTTAAGACAACGTATAACATTCATATCATAAAAAATATAACTATGCAAGATTAATTCACTGAGAATTTAACAGATAAAATAAACACGATTTATAAACTAAATATATTCTAAAAATATAAATTCTTTTCTACATAAATTGTGTCAAGGTTTATTATTACTGTTTGATTTTAGGTTTCCAAAATATGCTATAATATACAGCCAATACTATAGCAGCAGCAGAAACAGATATGATATAAAAGAAGACCGTTGCCAATCTCGCAAGTTTTTTACGGTTGGATCCATGCTTTGAAGATTTGCTCTCATCATTCGATACATTTGTAGTCCAATCGATTTTAAATTTCGTCTGATTATTTGAGCGATTCGTTAACTTACTGTCAAAGGCTGCAGCTCGCTTTTCGAGTGGGATGTGAATATTGGGTTGAGGAAGTTCCATTTTTGCTTTCATATCAGTAATATATATTTTAAAATGTAAATAATATTGAAATAACGATTATTGAAAATATAGTTTTAATTTCGATATACTTTTGGATATTGACAAGTTTTAAAGTAAATTAATTTCAAATTGATTAAATCTATTACGTTAGTTATTTAAAACAATTGAAGGATAATATCAAAGATAAAAATGTCATCTTAAAGAATAGTTTTAATTTTTTTTTAATATTTCGATATTCTTTATAATTAGAATAATAACTACTTAGAATAATAATCTAATTAATAAGTTTATATTTTATGAATATGTTCAAGATTAAGTTTAGATTAGTTAGCTTAATAATATTAGATTATGTAAAATATAAATTTATTAATTTTGTCTCTTACTGATCAGTTAAATTTGTGTAATTGTTCAAAAATTAAAAATAAGACTTCAATAAAAATTAAAATGTTTATCAGGAAATTGGTTATAAGAATAAATTTAAAATGAGCTTCATTTTTAGTAAAATTTATCTAGAAATGTTAAGGTTAGTATTAAAGTGAAAGAAATAATTTTTACTTTTGTTGGGATCCATAGAAAAAGAGGTCCCAGCACCAATCAACTCAAATTTAAAGCCCACAAAGGAACCGGAACCGCTACAGCCAGAGCAAGAGCTTATGGAGAATGATTCTCCAAAGCTCATAATTGACAATTGACAAACATTTTGATTTTGAACATTTGCATGAAAAAGCCTTGTTAGGCTTACTTTCTTTTATATTTTGACTTTTTTCATGTGTTATTATATATTTTATAAAAAATAATAATATTTAAATTATATATTCGTTTATAATTAATATTAATAAATAAAATAATAATAATATAAATTGTGGATTGAAGTTAATTAAAACTTAACCCACAAAATTGGTAAAAATAATTATAATGAGTAATAATTAATAAGAAAATAAAACTTACTAAAAATACATTAGTATGAGAAAATATTACAGGGTTTGTCATTTTTAAATTTTGTCATTCAATTTTTAAATTTTGTCATTTCATTTTTAAACTGACATTTACCGTGACTATTATAGAATCTCAGGTATTACAGTTATCTCTTTGATGGTATAACAAAATGACGAGATATCTCTGTCAACTGTCTTTAGGCTAACATTTAAATAATGTGGGAGGCTATATTTGGTAAGTTCTGTAATATAAGAATTTTCCTAAAATAGCAAAAACCCTCATATTACTCTATTAATGGAAAGTTTTATTTTCCACCAGTCAAGAGATCAGGAATGTGAAAATCAGGAGTATATAAGCTCTTAGTTTTCTCATTCAAATCGCAATTAACTTCGCATCGACAAGTTAAGCTGGTAATAATAAAAGGTAATAAATACGCTTCGGCTATTTAAAACGTACATCGATCTCTTTTGAGAAAAATCCAAATAATTAAATAACCATTAACGTATTCAGAGCAAATACTCTGCAATAGTTTCTTTTTATTATATTCTCTTATTTCTGTTTTTTGTTATCTTGGCGATTCGATTCTGCTTCGCTCTAGGCAACAAATACGTATTTTTAACATCAGGATTTCTTTGGTTATCGTAAAACCAAAAAGACGTAAAACCAATCAGGTGATATTATTATTGTGATAAGAGTTGTATTTGTTTTAAAAATATATTTTTGTAATAAAAATCGTGTTATCTCAGTTGATTTAATTAAACTTAGTTCGTATCTTAGAACACTCATTTGTTACACTACCTTTGAAGTAGTTGGTGAGCCCATATCTAACCTATATTAATAATGTTAGCATTTTTATATTTTCGAGATTAGATCTCGCAGTAAGCGTCGAACCAACAATTACAGTTTTACGAGCTTAGGAAAGACTTAGTCCATAGCAACATCTTATATAGTGCGTTCATCCGTAAATCCTTCTGATAGCACAATCTTTGTTAATTGACCTAAAAGCCCAAGTTAAGTCTTTTTAAAATCAGCTATCATTATAAGGAACTTAACATGTACATTAGTAAGTTCTAACATGAAATAATCCTCGTATCGGGATAAAACCTTGAAAAATTAAAAATTTTTGGGTGATGCAAGACTTTTTGCCAACCCTGTAGATCAAAAGTATAATTTCATAAAATAAGAGTGAACTCTAAGTAAAATCTTTAAGAATTCAATGATACGGTTAAACAAAGAAATAAAGTAGTACAGAATAATTTACTGTGAAATTAAGTTGTTTGAAATGAAGTTGTTTCAAATGAAGTTGCCAAGTTATCATCACATAAAACATTCCTAATCGAATGTGATGAACTAAATCTGACATAAAAAAATTTAGATACTTTAAAGTACCACGATTCGTACAATTAGAAAATCGATACGATATCTAAAATGATATCAAACTTTAAAATTTTAAATTAAAGTCAAGGATAATCAATCACCTCAATATAAGTAATCTATCACCTTTCCTCGATATCAGAACTCACAACCACTTTTTTCAGTATTACAAGACGATCTCCTCAATTTTAAAGCTATAGGTTCTTGTAATTTTAAAACATTTATATTGCAATTTTTTTGCTTGCAAGCGATATATCTAATCTTTATTGTATTCACTTCGTATCAATGTTCCAATACAAATTCAAAATGATAAGAATTCAAATCTTCTAAAGTAGAAATTAAATAAATCTTTAATTTATGCAAACGATTAACAATAAAATGTTTAGGTTCCTATCATCGTATGTTTAGAGTGTGAAATATTCAAACCTCCATTTGTATCACTGGTAAATGGGCTTGATTGAAATGTCAATGACACGAAGCTTTTTCCGACAGATTAAGAAATTAGTTATTACTTTCGAAAATATTTTGACGAAAAGTATGAAATGTTGTTAATATTTTACTAACGGATCAACCTATTTAAGCATTTCCTATTTAATCTTTATCAATATTCATGAGGAGGAATTGTAGAACTTTTTGATATCAGCTTTATGCATTTAAAACTGGTTAAAATTAAGAGCAAAAATCAACCAAAACAAAAAATTCA
>JBBMKC010210197.1:0-13130 GCA_037834085.1 Bipalium vagum | reverse complement strand
AATAATAATAATAATAATAATAATAATAATAATAATAATAATAATAATAATAATAATAATAATAATAAAATAAGAAGCAATCATAATTAAAGGGTAACAAGACAAAAACAATCTTACGGATTATCTTCGTTCAAGCTTTCCGAACTATTATCCCAGGCAAATGATAATCAATTCTTCGTTAATACCACAACAGTCTTCTTCGTCTATGAATAACAGTCTTCTTGAATGCTTTTTAGAGGGCGAAATTATGGAGAAATCATTCTCCTTTTATACTATTCTGGTTGACGACTAATCAGTCGTAGACCAGTTTTATTAATGGGAAATGTCAACCCCCCTTTTGGATCATTAATTCTAAATCGGTCCCTCCTTGAGGACCCTGATCTAATCTTGACAATTTGGGTTCGGCATTGTTAAGATTAGATTCCTAAAAAATAATTTATTGCCTTTTTTCCTTTTTAATTAACTTTCGTACTTTTTAATTAGCTAAAATTATTATTTAATTATTATTCTTAGTATTATGATTATGATTATGATTATTATAATTCTTGTTATTTTGGGCACAATTTCACAATTTTCATTTCTGTGTTTTTGGTAAACCCAACATAATATTTATTTTAATTATTTTAATATATATTTCGCATTACTCAAAAGAATTTTTAATAATGAAGTCTAAAACCTTTAATTCACAGGAGAAGTAATATTAATCTGATAATTCTTAATATTAAAAGTTTTGAGCAGAACCCATAAAGAGCACCTTGGAAAAATTTAGGTGACTTTTTTATTAAATAAGAATTTAATGTCACATCATCCTCTAAAATATAAAAAGAAACCAGATTATCTTTATTTTTAAAAATGGTACTAACAAAAATTACAAAAATTAGAGTATTATAAATTTAAAAGAAAAAACTAATACAAGTTTTATTGTGATCGAGTACAATGAAAAGATAAAGGTTAATATGGTAATGATTTGTTGTCATTAATTTAATTTTTTGGTTTATTCATATTGCAAAAGAATAATCAGAAATAAGATATACTAAATAAGGAACTTATTTAAATCTTAATTATAACAATGAGTTACTATTTAAAATTTCTTGAAGTCACACCGTAGTATTTTGCTTAAATTATGTTATTATCAATTTGAATAATGTAAAATTATGTTCTGCGGCATTAATCAAAGAGTAGAAGTCGGTGTAATCAAAGGAATTTAAATGATGAAAATATTAATTGTAATTAGTGACCAAATTTTACCACAGCTATCCAACTTAATGTGCCCCAGCTTTCTTAAATGGTTTAGTCTTGTGCCAATTGGTGCTATATTCTAATATTTAATTTATAGCTTATTTTCTATAACATACTGCCAAGCAAGCTCTTTAATTCTCTTTCCATATTTTCATTCCACTTTTCCATAATTATCGGTACTTTGATATTTTTAATACAAAGATTTAGTGTCAATTGACATGAATAAAATTCCAACAATACTTCGATACTTTTGAAGTAGACCTTAGCCATTTGTTGAATTCATTTCACAAAGTAGGGACATTCCAATCTAGAAATATGGTCTCTTAGTTTTTTTTATTATTTATTAAATAAATTGTTACTATTTCTCATAATTTTTTGAAAAATATAAAAATTTACTTCTTAAAAATTAATTTAAAAAATTACTCCACAAAGTTCATTGTGGAATCATTAAAAACTCACTGTTTTCGTAATATAAATAATTAAGTAGTTGGAAAAATATTATTTTGTCTCTGTATTCTGATTTTATTTCCCACCAATATTTTCATTTTATAAATTGTAAAGGATATCACTAAAACTAAGTTTTCAAGTTTAAAAAATTAATATGATTATAATCGTGCCTTTAAGAATTTTACAGGTCCAATGCATTTTGAAATAATTATATAAAATAATTAATAAAATATTAAATAATAAAATAATAATGATATTAAAAATAAACTAGCATATTTAATTTAAGTATTAAATTAAGGGATAGAATGTCTGTAACTACCCAACAATATTTTCATTGAAATAAATATTACGATTAATTTTGAATTAATCTTTTGAATAATACCGATGAATAATACTGACAAAATGTCAGTAACTAACATAGTATGAAACACATCAATAATCATAATGAAAAAAGCCTTATCCTCTGGAATCTTTTTGTAAGGGTGATGAAATGGAAAAGTTCATTAAAGGTTGGACAAAATGCTTAAAGTTTACTGGTGTAAAGCAGAAAGAAAAGGGTTTACTGGTAGTAGCCCTAACGGATTAAGAGTTACGGGAAGCTGTGAATGGCAAGACGAATAGCTAGATTTTAAAGCTTTCCTAACAGAGGCATTTCTCAAGAGTACAAGTCTAATACAAGACTTGTAAGATGCATTCAAATACGAAAGGACAGATGATTATGTCTTGTAAAGATATATTAAAGATACGAATAGATGATGATGATAATAGAATAATAAGAAGAGCACGATGAATTAATTAATAGTAAGATTATCATTCTGGGAAAGATTTAGATTGATATACAGGGTGGGCGCTGGAAGACTGAAGGACTTTAATCTAATATAACATTAAGTAAAACAAATTTATATTTAATACAAATAATTTATTTGAAAGATACAAGCTTAGAATTTAAGTTTTTCCAAGTCCGGAAAATAATGTCTTTTAAATGACCACCATTTTCTTGCTCACAAAGAATTGCCATTTTAAGGCATTTTTCATCACTGCATCCAATATTTCCGGATCCAAGAGACGTATCTCACTTCGTATATTTTCTTTTAGCTGTTAAATTCTTTGAGGATTGTTCATATAAACCTTCTCTTTAAGGTAACCCCATAAAAATAATTCGGAGAAGTCAAATCTGATGACCACGGAGGCCATGAAAATACCGCATTTTTGGAAATTAATCTTTCACCAAAGACTTCGCACAAGTCATTCATTATTTGAGCGGCAATGCGTGCAGTAGCACCATCATGTTGAAACCAAATTTCTTCGTTGTCTTCAACTACCGAACGTAGAAAATTTTCAATCATTATGCTGTAGGCAGCACCAGTAATTCTTTCTGGACGCTCCTCATCAACTTCGAAAAAATAAGGTCCAATAATTCTGTCAGACATGACCCCACAACAAAAGGTGCATTTTCGAGAATGAAGTGGATGCTGGTTAAAGTTCATAGGATTGACGGAGCCCCAAAACCTCATTCTGTTTATTGACAACTCAATTCAGATAAAAATGGGCTTCACCGCTCATTACCAGATTGTTCAAAAAGGTGGCTAACTTATGAAAAAGAATAGCATAATTCAAACGGACAGCATTGTCTGATGGGAGAAGAACGTGAGCTGATTGAATTTTATTTGGGAACATTTTCAAGTCCTTTTTCAAAATTTTTCGAAGTGTAGTTCTGCCAATACCAACCTGAGCAGACCAATGACGTGTAGAAATTGTTGGACATTCTTGAAGGCTTTGCTGCACAGATTTGACCACCAATTCAGTACGCAAAGTTTTCCCTGAATCCTTCTAAGTAAGGTCTGCAGCAGACCCAATTTCTTAAATTTCTAATCATGTTGTCACTAGGAGTTTCTTTAACATTGAACTGTCTTCGACAGTTTCTCTGCGTGTGAGTGATTGATTTTCTATTTGAGTAAAAAAATTCAGTAATTTTCACTTTATTATTATTGTTGTAATTAAACATTTTAACTGCAAATACTGAAATATTGATTAACTTTAAAAAATAACTATAGAAAAAACTTTGTATTATAAACTCCAATAAATATATATTCATAAAAATTCGATTAAAATATAATATAAAAAATTTTGTAAAAGTTATTTTAGATTAAAATCCTCCAGTCCTCCAGCGCCCACACTGTAGTATAATTCACTGTGGTGGAAGAAAGGAACTCTGAACTCGCTGGAAGAATAGATACGCAACGTAATTTAAGTTATCGATTAAAGAAAAAAATATACCGAAGGAAAGAACTGGAAACCATGTAACATAGATGCAAAAGTTGGACAGAAAATTGATAAGAGCACAGAGACCTTGAAATTCTTTTAATGAATAAGCAGGATGACAAACTGAAAAAGATAATACGGAAATATTGAGGAGTATTTTGGACAGATAGCTAGGATAATAGATTCACAACATTTGTAGTGCACAGGATAGTAACAAAAAGAGAACTGATAATTACAAAGACTTTGAGACAGCCACCAAATCTAGATGAAAATATAATGGGATTATCAGAAAATCTAATTTCCGATAGAATACAATGCTGACATGTGCATGGTAGAAAGAGAATAAAGACAGTAGACTGCGTTTACATTTCGCAAACTAAATGTGGCTTATGAAAGAAAGGCATTTTTGATGGTAAATGTGAAAGAAATCTTAGACAATCTTCAAGGTATGAAATACTTCAGACTTAGAAAACGGATATTACCAGGTATAAAATTTTAAAAAATAATTATCTTTAAATTATTTTAATCACCTTTTTATAATTTAAATTATTATTTTCATTTTTTAATAACTATTTTAAGCTGGACAGAGTTCATTTTTCATTTTACGCAGATAATTATAAATATTTTTTCTGGTAAATTAAAAACAACAATTAATAGAAATTAATCAATTTTACGATTAAATATAATTGAAATTTATTACAAGTCAATTTTCAAATAAATGGGACAATCAATTATTGAATATTTATAAAAATATTGATTTTTTTTCGATATTGATACAATATCTTTTCTCTTTCAATGATAATTTATTATTTATTTATATAAAATGATATTTAAAATTTTTATTTGTGTTTTTATCAAATATTCCTGAAGTAACAATCATTATTTAGTTAAAAATATGGGATGAGATTTAAAAACTCTTATTTGAATCTTACTTTTACTTATACTCTTCCACAAAAAGTACTACAAATTAAAAAAAACAAAAAATATAGTTCTATATTACATTTTAACTATTTTCACTTTCAACAGACTCTAACTTATCAACATTATTTTACATTACTCTGGCTACTACTGTAATTGTTTTCGGTTTACACCAAAATTTCATCAATTCAATTTTTTTTATTTTAACAATTGTTTTTTTTATTGTTTTTACTAAGAGTCATTTTTAGTCATCAATAATAACGTTATCATTTTTTGTTATTCTAAAGAACCTATAAATACTACTCGAATTTCATCCATATTTCAAAACCATCCACTTTGGTTGAAAAGTAAGAAAGGCCAGATGTTTCAAAGACGAACTTCTCCCAGTTGCTTGATTATCTTTAATCATTCCCCATTCTTTATTGAAGCTTTCTTCACATTAAAATATCTAACTTAATCAATAATAAATCTTCAAAAACAGTAGTTATAGACTTTAATATTGTTAGTGGCTGATCTTGAATAAATTACTTAACATTAGAAGGTGCTATTACTTCAGACTAAGATACAAATTAAAATATGAGAAATGTTTTTTGAATACCTAAAATATAACCACTGAGCCTGACCATCACCAGAAAGTCAATAGCTTGAAAATCATGAAATGTAAGTCAGTTTTAAAATAAATCAAAGAAGATCACAATAAATAATGATTTATATATTTATAATGTGCTCCGGATCTGAGAATCTGTATTAGATTCAATGACAGTTTTTGTTTACTCCATTGGTTATTTTAGCTGTAATGTTCATTGAAAAAAGTTAACAAAGGGTTTTTAGTTTGATGAAATGAGTTAAAGCTTGATCTAAGAGTCTGCCAATTGTGAGGTATGGCGACATAAGAATTTTCTTGAGTAAAAAATTTTAAAATAAATAAGAAAAAATTAAATTATAAAATATTTTAAATTTATTAATCGAAAATAAAATTTTTTTTAATGCTTGTCATTTTTTGTTATAATCATTAATCAATATATAGATACAAAGTCTGAAATTTATCGATTAATAAATTATATTCGGGCATCAAATATACAATTAAATTTAATGATTTTTATATGTTCTCACAGTATAGAAAATAAAAATATTTTGGAATTTTCATTTAAAAGGAAAAACGGATAACAGATTACACACATGATGTACCCTTATTTTCAACTGTACAGATTTTGGCTGCGGTTGCTTGCGTGCTTAAACCTTCTTTCCAGAAGAAGCTAATTACTGCCCTAAACGCAATTGTTTTCATCCATGTTATTAAACAACATTACCGATATTATAGATATATATGTAAATAAAATCAATGTGATATTCGTAATCCACTAAAAATTAACCTTGAAATGTTTACTATATTTGCTTAGCAAAACAACGAGTGTCAAAAATATTGATAATTAATGATGGTGATAAAGTAACATAAAATATGGGATACCCTAGTGACAATAAAAAAGTTAAAGGGAAAGTGTAATACGGAGTTATGACAATAAAATCAGATTTTAACGAGGTTGATATGAGCTTAATGCAGTATAGACAATGTTTTTGGATATTTCTTGTGAACTGGTTTATCCATGAAATTGAATAATACAGGGTGCACAAAAAGTCCTTGTACTTTGCAATTAAAAATTTTAAGGTGAATAATAACCAGTAAATTCCAAAGAATCAAGGAGATAATTATAAAACTGAATATACAACATCTAGCATTATAAAATAGACTTGAAATTGTCCTGTTGTGCTACAGTGTATTTGAGTTTTTATCAGATAATACTATTAAAAATAAAAAAGATAAAAACAATTACAATGCAAAGCCGTTCTACGTGCTCCATTTAGTCGGTGACAGCCATAAATAAAGTTCACAGAGGAGAAAAATAATTTGTGATTTAAAAATTTTAATTCAGTGATAAAGAAATTAGGAAAATTCAAACATCAAGGATTATTCGTTGGTCAAAGGGTTAACTTTATGTTTAAACTTTTTTAGAAGTGCCAGACTCTGTGGAGTTCGACCAGCCACAATATACTCGAGAGGAAATTCGTAGTTAATCAACAAGTCCGTCCTAATTTCAAAATAGTGAGCCTTATTGTTTTATTAATTTTTTTGCTTTGTCATCTTCTTCATTGTGATTTCATTCTATTTAATAACATTTAGTCGAATATTTTGATTAATAACTGTGATCGATTTTCCTGTGTCTTTATTATCTTATTAGTACTTTATTTTTGAGCACAGTGACAGTAATTGATTAAGTTGTGTGGACGGATAGCAATTGGGCTTATCTTAGTGAGATATTGAAGTGTAGTGGTGTGATTCAGAGAGGAATTACTATTGGTTGCTGAGACATTTCGTGATTTCAAATCGACATTTCCGTTTCCGTTCAACAAAATATTGTGTTATCATTCTTAATTTTATTTTGGCCAAGAATTTATAGTAAACCTAACCATAATTCAGATTAAACCAAGTTAGTTAATATTAAATTACTAGCATTAATAAGCTTTAGTATTAAGATCATGTATATTACCACAATAAATACTCAAAAATGTTATAAATACTCAATTGAAATGTAAAACTTAGTTAGGAAGTTCTAGGTTTCAGTTTTCCTATCGAAAAAAGATCGTTTTAGGTTGTGGAAAAGGTCTATCATTTTCATCAGAATTAAAAAATGAAGTTATAATATGATATAATAATATAATATGATATATACATCTTTATTTTATTCACAAAAATATTGATTATTGTTTTTTACTACTTGTCAACATTGTCGTAAGCTCATTACGCCAAATTTTCTACAAAATATTTTTCCAAACACTTCTTTACATCTTCAACTGAACGAAGTTCTTGTTTGTACAGATTATTTTGAAGTGATCAGATGAGGTGGAAATTTGAAAGTACTTCAAAAAACGATGAGTGCTGTATTGGTTCCAAAATGAGGTCCTTTATGTTGCGTTTGGTCCACAAAGCAGTATGTGGCTTATCGTTGTTTTGGAGTATGAACACATCGTTTCACCACATCTGTTCATTAATTTTAGTCGTTTCTTCTACTTGGAATTAAAAATTATTTGAATAAAATTTGCATTTGAATTAAGCAGTTGAAAATAATGAAAAAAATATTCCACAACATAATAATATAAATTTTCTTAAAGATAAGTTGTTATTAAACAGTGGATCGGTAGAATACTACAAATTTTAATTATAAAAAATTGAATATAATCTAGTAATTTCATGATAGATTTTGTCTATGGTACCTTAACAAAAATTAAACTGGTCAAAAAAAATTTTGATCAGGAAACAACATCATCCCCAAGTAAAGAACAGATAGATGAATACGCTTGTGCAGCGGATTTTTGCTGAAGAATTTCATATCGAATACAATGACTAATAAACATTCGGTCGTTCATATTTTCCATTTCTAAAATAGTGCGTTTAAATAAATATTAAATTAGATTATTGAAACAAAAACAATTAAATGACTTACAGGTTTATACAGAAATATATAGAAAAATATTCGATTGTTTCTATTTGAATTTGATCGCATTTTAGTCAGCCAAAGTACTGTCTGAAGAATTTTACGTGACATGAATCATACCAGAAAGCGATTAGCCAGAGTTCCCGAAGAGAGAAATAATACTAAAAACATTGAGGCCAGACAGTTTTATGCGAGGAACATTGAGTACATTGAAAACTGTAAGCTGGTTTACTTAGATGAAACAAGAGTCAACTTACACCAAACCAGAAGTTTTTGCCACCATTGCCTCAATTAAACCCGATCGAAGAGATTTTCAGTCGCAAATAGCATCCTTTATCAGAACCATTATAGATCGGGACCATTTAAAAGAATTGATTACCGAAGTACTTATGCATGACGATATAGATTTAAGTGGTTATTTTCACAACATAAAGCCTTGGTGAGACAAGAATTTCGTCCGTAATGTTTTATTGTTTTTATATGTACATTTTCACTCGTGTATTTGTTATGAAACTTTCTTCTTCTATATATTTCTGCATAACTCTGTAAACAAAAATGGATTTGTAAAAAATCATTAATATTCATCATTACATTGAATAAAACTCTTTAAAACCTAGTTTTACACCTAATATACAATGCATATAATAATTTATGATATTAAAATTAAAATTCATCAAAATTATGCTATTTTTAACAATTTTATAAAATCATTTTTCTTCTTTTATAGAGATATTTATTCCTATTATCGGAATCAAAAGAAATAGTGAAGATTAATGACACTGATGCTAATAAATTTGTACTGATTTTATTATTTCACTGAGTGGAATATTAAGTAAATCAATCATTTTCATCAAACATGTGCTATGTAAAATGTTTGGGCTTTTAAAGATATCTTTTCCCTGCATTTTATTTTCATCATTAAAGACAAACTTTCAAGACCCGGTTTTATAGTTGAGAATTTAGCATGGCACCGCGAGATTTGAAAAAAAATATTTCTAAGAATAAATACATAATTATATATAATTAGTAGTTAATTATTTTTGAAGGTAAAAATTGGTATACTTTGACACTTTACACTTTATACAAATATAGATTTATTAACAGTTCGTTGATCTTAATTAAAAATAAATTATTAAAGTAAAATTTTATTGGAGGAATTCGAAATTTTTGATTTTTTGAATATTAAAAATAATTATAAATATATAATGTAATATTTATTGAAATTAATTATATTTTAAAATATTAAATAAATATGAAAAAATAAATTTAGCTATTGATAAATAGCTCTGGTTTTTCATATTTAATAAATACTGAAAGATACGGAAAAATTATAATTAAATTTTGAATTTAAAAAATCTTCGGAATTAAAAAATAAAGCTGCCTTTCCATTATTCATTATTATTATTATTAAACAAATTAAATGTTTTAATATATTAAAAGGAAATTAATTTTACTCAACACTTATTTTTTTAGATTTTCTCCAAATATTAAAAGGAGAAAAGGAGTTAAAATAAATAAAATAACAATTTCCTCATTAAAATATATTTATTAAAACAAAATTTCACATAATTTCAAACTTTGTTCGAAATTATTTACTACTTATTAGTAGTATATTAACATTTAAGTTATAACGTGAAAGGTTTTATGTATAATCTTATTTTCTGAACCTTGTATTACTTGTTAATATGATATGTTTGAGTTTAAAACGGGAAATGTTTATTCATTCAAACATTAGAACGTGAAGCAAACTGCCTGAAGTCCTTATTTAATCAATTAGATAAGGTTTGTGTGAAAACCTCTAAATATTTATCGATAAATTAGGATTTTTTAATATTCTCAATAAAATCATAAAAAAATGTATCTTAATTTTAAAATTATCTCCAGCTTTCACTACTTCACAGTGTCTTGCAATTTAAAAACCCTTTTAGTGAAAAAATATTTTACTAAAATTTTTTTTAGTGAATTTTTCAATGTTATCTTTTCTAATGACTCAATTTTTTGATGCAATGTTTTTCATGTGTGCTAACTTAATATTTTAATCAACAACAAAGATAAAATCGATAATACATTTTTGGAAAACAAATTTTTTAAAAAATTACAATATTTGATTATAAAACCTGACACTCTTTTATAGTTATGGAATTTCTTAATCGAGACACTTAATTTAAGCTTGCTGGCTTATGTCAATATTTGCTAAGATCTGGCCTTTATTTTGAAGGAAAAATATTAATGGACATCAGAAGTGTAGACACTACTGTTCATAATAAATAAATATTATAATAAAAATTATTATTCTCGAAGATTAAAGTTTGGTTTACTCACCAAAACATGTTTAATGGTAAACTATTGTTATTTTTATTATTATTTCTATTTATAAAATTTCTATTCTAGTTATAAGTTATTTTGGTTTTTATAAATTATTTTTTGCTTATTTTTTATTTATAGTAACTGGATTTATAATAAATGAATATAAATGCTTTTATTTATTTTATTGATTTTTTATACTTTTATAAAGATAAATAATATTATATTTCTTATTTACACAATTAATAATAATTATTATAAAAGATTAGAGCATTAAAGCACCATGAAAAGCGATATATTAGGTTCAGAAAACAGTATTGTTGCTTTTTTATCTCACAAATTAAAAGTCCATAAGTCACCCTATAAAAATTTTATTAATCAAAATATACACTTTGCCAACATCCTACGAGTTTCTTTATATGGTTTCTGAAAAGTCCTGGTCACGTGATTCAATAAAAAGGCGAAAGTATGTTGAACATCATCCTGATTTATATTTGTAACGATCTAGGTCGCTTAACTAAACTGTCACAAGGTGCTTATATCTGGACTCACCAACTCCTTCGAAGGAAGTGTAAATAGTAAAAGATTCACGAATAAACAAAGAGATTACCAAAATAAGGTAAATTTCTTATTAAAAATGCAAGCTTAGAAATCTAATTCACAATCAATCAATATTCAACAATACAGACAATTAATTAATTAATAAAATATCTTCTTGACTTTATGGTAGCCGATAAGACCATATTAACAAAAATTCGTATTCTGTCGCCTAGAGCAAAGCAGAATAGAGAACAATAAAAAAGAATATAAGAAAATATAAAAAAGTTGGTGATGATAAGAATTTTGTTCTATCACTAAATAAATGTTAATTAAGTAATTAATTTTTTTAACACAATCGGTTAAACATTCTTGGAATTAATACAAATTCCTTACTTATTATTATTACCGACGTTTTAAGAGCTTATTGAATAGATATCAAATCAAATTCTAAGTTGTTAGGGGCATTTTGAATGTGAAAACAAAGAGTTTATATACTCCTGTTTTGCACATTCTAGAGCTTCTGATTGGATCTATTCTAACTTACTAATAATAAATTTATATGCGGGTAGTTTCTATTTTAGGTACGTTTTACTTCCTAATAATAGAATTATGTGTAGGTGGTTAATATTTTTAGTAAGTTCTTATATTATAGAACTATATTTAGTAACTTCACTCCCACATCCTTTATTTATAGTAAATTGCTTTATTTTCATATATTAATAATAATAATAATTAATCATATGAGTTATATTTTTAATTAATATTTTAAACTCACATTTTATATTACTATTATATTTTAAAATGATTATTTATTTATAAAATGATAAATTTTAATTATTTAAAAAATATTTTCACATATAAAATATAAATTCACATTCATTTTTGAGAAATATAAAAATAAAGACAACAGGCTTTACAAAGCCTTTTCATTAAATCATTTAAATGTAAAATAAAAATAAACTTTCAAATGTTTAAATGTTTCCAATATCGATTATTAATTTCGGAGAGCTGTCATCACTCTCCATCGGCTCCTGATGTTCCTTGATATCGTTAGGGATTTCTGGAGGCTTTTTCTTTGAGGTTTGTATTGGTTCCATTTGGTTTTTTACCAGTTTTACTGTAGATCCCAAAATATTCATATAGTCAAATAATTAAACTATTTTTACAATAATATTAATCACAAAACACAATTGTTTATTTGAAATGAGTTTCTGAATTTGGGAAGACTGTTGACTTTGAGGATGAGGCCTTCATTTGACTTTGAGGACGGGAGTCTTCGCACAAGGACAAGCGATTTCCGCGAAATACAGAGAAATATATCTTTTCCAGGTATATTGTGTTTATATGTGATTGAATGTTTTTATTTCATGGAAAAGTAATATTAAAATATTTAATTTGATTCGATCAACAGTCTTTTCATTAAATGTATTCAATTTGAATGAAGTCTAAAATGATTAAAAAAATTAATCACTTAACTTTCTTCGTTAAATAAATAAATAAATAAAAACAACAAAGTTTTAATTAATGTAGAAAAATCAGTAATGACAAAATTGGATAGGAATAGTTTCTATAAAGATAAAAAAGTCTTGTAATAATAACAATAATAATATTAATATTAATAATAATAATAATTATAATTATAGTAATAATAATAATAATATAAAAAACTTTAAATTCTCATTAAAATTTTTTTACACAAATTAAGTTAATTAAAAGTTATAAGTAAAAATTTGTATAGAAATTTAATGATGACACAATTGAAATGCTTGAAAAGCTGGTAAATTTCTTGACTGTATGGTACAGTCAATACCTTATCTGATATATATATATATATATACAGTTTGGTCCAACAAATTGTCCACCCCTTTAAAAAATCTACAAATTTGTAATTTTGGTAATAAAAGTTAAATAATTTAACAATTATTTAAA